>CM021105.1:228672389-228809045 GCA_007115665.2 Sequoiadendron giganteum
CCTCTCTCTCTATCTCCCCTCTCCCTCTCTCTACCTACCTCTCCCTCTAACACTCCCCACCATTCCCTCTACCTACCTCTCTCTCTCTACACCTCTCTACCTCTCCTTCCCTCCCTCATTCCATCTCTACTTCTCTCTATCTCTCCTCTCCCTCTCCCTCTCTCTACTTCTCTCTATATCACATATCCCTCTTCAGCCCTCCCTTCTCTCTTTCTCACCACTCTCTCTCCATCTCACTCATGCTCCCTCCCTTTCTCCTTCCTTCTCTCTCTACTTCTCTTCATCTCACTTCTCTCTCTCTACGCTTCTCTCTATCTCACCTCTCTCTTTCTATCTCTTTCTCTCTATCTCACCTCCCTCTCCCTCTCCCTCTCCCACCTCTCTCTCTCCTTCCCTCCCTACCTCTCCCTCCCTCTCTATCTCCACTCTCCCTCTCTCTACCTACCTCTCCCTCCCTATACCTACTTCTCCCTCCATCACTCCCTACCTCTGTCTCTCTCTTTCTCTCTCTCTCACCTCTCTCTCTCCCCCTCTCTCCCTCTCCCTCTCCCTCTCTATCTCTATCTCTATCTCTCCCTCTATCTCTCCCTCTCCCCCAATCTCTCCTTCCATCTCTAATTCTCTCTATCTCCCCTCTCCCTCTCTCTACCTACCTCTCTCTCTACATCTATCTATCTAACCTCTTTACTTCTCCCTCCCTCCTTTATTCCATCTCTACTACTCTTTATCTCTCCTCTCCCTCTCTCTACCTCTCTATCTCTCCCCTATCTTTCTATCTCTCATATCCCTCTCCCTACCTCCCTCTCCCTCTACATCTCCTTCCATCTCTACTTATCTATATCTCATTCTCCCTCTCTCTACCTACCTCCTCTCTCTCTCTACACCTCTCCTTCCTTCCCTCTCTACTTCTCTCTATCTCACCATTCTATCCCTCTCTTTGTAACTCCCTCCTCCCTCATCTCTCTCTAATTATCTATATCTCACATATCCCTATTTACCTCTTCCTCCCTCCTCCCTCTCTTTCTATCTCTCCCTCCCAACTCTTCCCTATCTCTTTCTTTCTCGTTATCTCCTTCCCTCTCTACTTATCTCTATCTCACTTCTCTCTCTCTCTCTCTCCATATCTCTTTCCCTCCCTCCTCTCTCCCTCCTTCCCTCTCTACTCTCCATCTCACCTATCTCGCCCCTCTAGTTCTCTATTTCTCTCTCTCCTTCCCTACCTCCCTCCTTTGCTCTCTCTCTCTCTCTCTCTCCAATCTTCATGTACGAAGAGGTAAGTACAAATAGAGAGAGAGGTAGTGAGTGAGAGAGACATGGAGAGTGGAGATAGAGAGTAGATCAAGAAGGAGGGAGGTTGGTAGGGAGGGAGACAAAGATAGGTGAGATAGAGAGAATTAGAGAGGAAAGGAGAGAGATAGAGAGAGAGGGAAGGAGGGAGGGATATGTAGGGAGGGAGAGAGGGAGAGGTGAGATAGATGAAATTAGAGAGGGAAGGAGAGATAGAGAAAGAGGAGGGAAGGAGGGAGGGAGAGATAGGTGAGATAGATAGAAATTGAGGGAAGGGTAGAGAGAGAGAGGGGGTAGTTCTTAAGCTAAAGGGAGAGAAATCCAGAATAAAGGGATGGATATAGTGAGAGAGAGAGAGAGGTATAGAGCATAAGGGATAAACAATAAGTGATATATAGAGAGATAAATATGATACAACTTGTTGATTACTAAAATTTGACCTCCTGATTATTGAAACTTGACATGCTAATTATTGAAATTTGACCAAACAAAGCACAATCCCCAATGAATCACTTGAGGACCATATAATGTGAAGAAAAACATGCCTATATAATAAAATCTATTTATAAATATTAAATTCATATTTACTTACCAAGCATCCTTGCATTTATGCTAGTCCACCAAAATTTTAATAGAAAATAACCATGACAATCTATCAATCAAATTTTCATATGAATCTAGATATTAAATCAACATTCAAACACATACTTTTAGTATCTTTCACTAGCTATAGCAAGGGTCCCAAAGGGATATTTTTAAACATCATTTAATTCAATGGGTGAAGTTAAATCATGGCCATAAAAACTAGGATAACTATTTACCGCTTTTTGGTAGGTATGAGGTATAAAATTGCTATTGAATTTTTGACCATTGAAGAGTGTGATATGTAAGGAGAGTGCTTTGAAATGTGTATGCCTAATTTATATTTGTATAGCAAGAATTTGTGAATAATAAGTGTAGACACCTAATTTTTTCCTCTTACACTATTAACTAAATAATTAATGAAAGGAAACAAGGTGTATAAAACACTTTCTACACCAATATATTAAAGAAAAATTGTGCAATTCTTTAAGACCCTTAAACAATTACTATGAATAATATGCACAATATAGAAAATATTAAAAAACCACATAGATAAATGTTCACAACACAAGATGTATGTGGGGAAAACCCTTTCGAAAAAAAATCCCACACTCTGAAAGTCTACTTAATGCATTACAATAAAAAATATAGATAGCTAATGACACCACATTTAATAATATTGTGAGGTACCTCTCAGAGGTGTTATCACTGCTCATTTGGTTATTGGGATTTCAATGTGATGTTGGTTTTAATTCCTGTGTGATAATGCCATGTGCCTTGCACTGCAAGCCCCTGAGGGAGGATCCAAAAAGCTTATATTATGAGCTCGATGTCTGATAGTGCCGCACAACATATGAGTACAAGCTCAGGAATGTTTTGAGCCTAAAGGATGCTAAAAGGTGCACCATTGGTCTATTTGAAAATCAAATCGATCGTGGGAGATAGTTGATGACACCACATTTAATAATATTATGAGCCACCTCTCAAAGGTGTTATCGTTGTTGTTAGTGAAGCTTTCTAAATTTTAGTGAATGCTATTTTTGTGATCATTACATCCTCTCGGCCAAAGGTGGCGGTAACCTTGTTCTCGTACTATGTTTGTATCTAAATTTCTTGATTTGATGGGTGCTAATGATTAATTAACCTACTTCAGAGGTGTTACAACTAAATCAAGGAAATTTTTCCACTTTTAATAATATTATGAGCATGTGTCAACACTTGTTATTGGAATAATTACCAAGGTTGGAGTTGCGCATGTGAGAGGGCCAAAGGCCGCTCTCTTATATTAGATGATTGCACAATCAATTGATTACTAGCGGCTATTAGTACACCTGTTTGGATGTTTCTTTGCACAAAATAATATTGTCTAGTAGTGGTGGGTCTAAATTTATTATGTGCATGTCTATTGAATGTGTTCTGTGTGGTGGTATGGATACGCCCATTAGGCTGGTGAGTGCTTGTAGGTAGATGGCCTTCCTTAGTGAGATTTTAGAGCTTTGGTTGAAGATAATTATGTTGGAAACAAATTTTATGTTGATTGGTGTGGTCAAACTCATTCTGGGTCGAGAGTTTTTATCATTGGGTGAGCGTTATACAGTGGAATCAGATACCTCATCGTGGTTTATGGTGGCTCTCCTTGACCTACAAATCACAAAGGTAATTGTGGCGAGGATCACTTAGAAGCTATTCAAAGCTGAAATCTTTTGGGTGGGTTGGAGTAGGTGTTGGAATTTGCATCTCCGGGTCTTGGCATACCTAGCCCTACGATCTATAACCTCTTTCTATTCTGAGTGAGGTGGTAACATTTTACTCTTTTATTCTGGATATCAAAGGCATGACATTTAGGCAAAGGGAGCGGGCTGGGATGGGAGTAATATTTTTGAAGAAAATGCTACATCTCAAGCTAGTTTGGAACTTCGAATGGGTTAACAAATTCATCAACTATGTCCAAGAATTTGGTGATGAATAGTCTATCTTTTTTGTTAGGTTTGCATATTGTTTCTGTTGTCTACGAAGTGTAGAATTTTTTTCCCTAGTTGGGAATTTTGTTTGATGTAGGGTTCTAGGGTTACTTTTGGGGTGTTGGGTACTTTGATAATGTAATAGACGAATATTGAAAGTCGGCTTTAAGCTATGGTTTTTGTTTTGGTACCTCGGTTCTGCATGGTTGAGTTTGGTAGTATTGCTGGAGGGATGCAATTTTTTGGTGTAATTTTGAAGCAGCCATTCAAGGGTTCTAGTTGTATCAAAGGTCTTTTTTTGATCTTCAGTATTATTAGTAAATAGATTGAACTTTATTGAAACACATTATTTATCAACTCCATAGCCCAAAAAATAAGGTCAATGTTACTAACAGTAAGGACAAATCACAATTGCATTTGCGAGTTTACTCTAAATTTTTATTGAGGTACAACTCCCTCAAAGGTTATAACTAACCATTTCAAGATATGTTTTTAACCAAAAAATAGGAAAGGTGAACTAACACTGATCCATAACAATGAAATCAATGTGATGAACTAAATACCTAATAATTTCTTGGCACAAAGACCATAAACATCATGGCAAAGAAAATAGGTTTTCTAATGAACTGATTTTCTTTAATTTTGAAAGAGTAAATATGACAACATGAGGTTGTTGTTCATAAAGGATAAAACCCCAAGTATTTTTCTAGCCAATAGACTAAACCAATATAAATATCACATTTACAATTTATAGTTTATAGATTAATGAATAGTCTAAAATTAAAAAATTATTTCAAAAATGTTCCTCCTTCATTTCATTACATCACAGTGCAATCTAAAAGAATTCAAACCCCTCCATAGTTTCTCCAATAAGATTTTATAAACCCGAATCTTGAATCTTGGTCGTTAACATAACTGCCATCATATCAAGTGACAGATTCGTGACTACTAATCCCCTAATTTAGAGGAATTGATACACAAAGAACATTTATGACTATTTTAAAATCATTCATCATTACATCACATTTCTCAAGTTGATTTTGATAGGAATTCCAAACATTTTTGCTTGTATTCCAACCCCGTGGCCTGATGTACATATACGTGGTATGCAATTCTAGAATTTTCATTTAATAAATATTTACTTATGCAATTATGCTTGTGTGAACTATCTTAGTAAAGAAAGAAACTTAAAATTTTAGCTAGTTGAACTTGATAATTTAATGCAACTATGTCACATCAACAACCTTCATTAAATTCCCAAGTAATATTACTATCCTTGCAAATGTTAATCATTCCCAAGAAAATCTTTGGTATAGCTCACCTACCATGGCATTCCACCTCTATAAATCCTAAGGGAATTACACCCATTTTCACCATTTCAATTACATTGCTTAGAGATGTTGAGTATTGTGAGTGAAACCTCCTCGAAGAGTAATTTTATCACAATTGAGGATGTGGAGTGTAATAAATTATCTACAATCGGGAAAAATTTATTGAGTCGTGTTCATGTGCACAATGCTGAGCTTCTAGAGAACTTTGTGTATAATGTGATTCATACGTCTAGCAAGAGGGATCAAGGAGTAAGGGTTGCAGAGCGCCTGGTTTGGCTAGAGTACTTGATGAAGGTGAGAGTGGCCATAAGATGATTGAATGCATTTCCATGGATTGGTCTAGTGGGTGATGCTATTTGCATTATGATGACACTTCACCATGACCTCACTGAAGAAGTTGTAGCTCTCCTCCGTTCTCAACTCAAGTGAGATGATAATGGGTTTTTTCCCATTTTGTGCAATCCAATAAAAATTTATTCTCACTGGCCTAGATTAAGTGCATGCAGGAAGCGGTGTAGGGAATTTACATTCTTATCTTCATTCTTTGTGTTTGAAATAATGTACTAGAGTCTCCCATTTTTGAATGTAAACATGATCAATGTAACACTATATATATATATATATATATATATATATATATATATATAAAGAATTTTATATTTCAATGATCCGTGTTTGTCTTTTTGTGAATGCTACTCTCTCTTTTCCTGTACTTATGATAAATTATGGTTTATGTTACTATACCATACTTAGAAAATTTACATCTTTATATGGCTAAGCAATCTTGTTTATACTATAACATAATTGATAAGCATTGCCCTTGAGATGACATAGGACTTCGGAAAAGTTACAAATATGCCATCGGAGTCCACTATAGTTATGATAACCTCTGATTTTTTTCTTTACAATATTCCTTAGCCTCACTTTAAAAATTATTCACATAAGAATTCCCATCATCCATCAATGAGGGGGTTTGTTAAACCTTGTCAGAGATTGAAAAAGGTTTCCATACCTTTTGTGAGCTCCAAAATCAAACAGTCTTTCCATCAACATTCCTTCTTTCAAAAGCTTAACATTCCCACACTAACATTTTTATTATCGACTGATGTAGATATTTTTGAAACCCTATTGGGGAATAATAAAGGTTTCAAAACATTTTGAAGGGGTAGGCAAAACAAAATTTTATTCAACTTTTCTTTTTATATGAAGTTCTTGGAGTGGTTATAGGAACTTCGTTGAAGCTGACAATACTTCAAAAACTTGGTGTAGGAAAAAAAACTTGAAAAATTCTACAAAGACATCGATTTGAAAGGTAGTTATAATAACCTCGTCGGGGACCAACAAGGTTCACGAAACTTAGGAAAATATCAACAAAACTTATACTTAGAAATTTTCAAGGTAAATGCGAAAGATTTAGGGCATTTGACCATAACTGTGGTAATAATGGCTTTGTTTGGGGACGAAGACTGCAAGGATGAAGCCAAGAACCTAGGGGTACATTTTAAGACCAATGTTTATCCATTAGGTACAGAGTCATGTATGGAAAGAAGGGACTAACAAGCCAAAAATCAGACAAATTAAACCAAAACCAAAACAAACAACACATTAAAAAGAAGTATTTACAAGGTAGGAGAAATCCTACCCCATTAGATGCATCGATGTGGATTATGCAAAACCATTAATTGGTTGTGAAAGGAATGATCCACTTCTAAAAAATCATGAGTTCCCATGTAAATTTTGCAGTACAAAAGAAAGTAAAAATGTCCACAAGGCATATATCACATAGGGGAACCCTCTATAAATCAATATGCTTTTGAACAACCACTCTTTGTCATATGTATCCTTTCTCTAAAGTGTATAGTCCTGTACATCTCCTTCCACATCCCAATCCATTTTCATTTTTAAAGATTCAACACCTTGACCAAACTTAATTTTGTCAACATGATAAGGAAATAATCTATGACCTCAATCCCATTTAGAATTTTCTTGTGAGTTAACTAACTAAAACATGAAGCTTTGCTATCTTTTTCAAACTCAATGAAAAACTTCTCCAAGATCCTTTCATATGCCTGTGACTCACATTTCAATTAGTTAGTTTTTCCCTGAGGGAATGTAGTTTTCCTATTCACCAGCTTCACCATACCAGGGCAGTCTTTTGTATCTGGTTGCTCCTCTGATCCTTCCATATCCCAATGCACAATCAATTCAACATCTTCTTTTCTATCCTTATTCCTAGAATAAAAAATCTCCTCCATCTTATTGGTGCAAGATGCTGATATGTTAGTATTTTCAAAGTCAAACAAAGGATTACTCCTGGCCTCAAAAGATTCATTTAATATGAAGAGGGGTAGCATGCCCACATTTTAATGTGGATCTAGCACAAACTTCATTTTTTTTTGTTTAAACATAGGTTTTAACTTAACGCACTCCCGACAAGCCACCATTGCATGTCACACCTATAGGGTATAACATTATTGACAAAATTATATTGATTAATGCACCTTGCATAATTTAACTAGTTGTAGTTTTAGATTGGATGACTTCCTTAGTCATTTTCTTATTTGATAGTCGATTTTATACTCTTACATTTTTCTTGAGACAATAGAATTAACAATAGGATCTTGCTAGTAACTTATCGCTTAACTTAAATAATTGTACTTGATTTATCTTAAAGTACTATTGTTATCTAAACTTGATCAACCTAATTTAAGTGTAGAATGGTTGACCCTAGTTAGATGATTTGAAATTTACGTGCATTTAAATATTAGAACCTCGTTAATAATAACACTAGAATATGCCCCTTTTAATTACACATAGGAACATATATTGATGATGTCATTAAATTTATTTCTTTTCTCTCCCAATGATATGAGATCTCCCCTCATGGTATTATTAGGTAAGAACACTTACATACATGCAATCATTTCATTTATAATAACCTTTCCAAACTTTAGTTATTTATCTTATTTGATATTTGGGTTAAATACAAAATGGTTTTAATACTTCTTATGACATAGGGGTAAGTGCAAAAAGTTGGGGGGCCAAAAAGGGGTCTTAAGTGGCTACTTATTTTTTCTGAAATCAGGAAATATTGGTCTTGGACATGAAATTGAGGATAGTTACACTCAAAAATTTTAGATGCAATGAAAACAAGGATCGTAGTGCTTTGGGTCTACTTTCTAAAATTCTATTTTAAAAAAAAAAATGGTAGAGAGTAAGGGGTTTGAAGGAGGGAGCCACAAAAAATGGTGCTATTTTTGTCAAAAAAACATAACATAGCGACTTTTGTGGCTCCCTCAAAAGGTGAACTTTTTTTGGTATTTTAAAAATCAATTCTATGAGAAATTAGCTAACAACATGTAGTTTATGCCCAATTTTTCTAGAAATTTTTTAATGAATATTTGATTTTTTACTAATTTTCAAAGTAGACACTTCCTAAAAAATAGAATTTTGGCCATGCTACCCCTATAAATTTTGAAAACTAATTGAAAGTCATTTTTTTTAATATGTGTAGAATGGAGTCTAGTTTCTACAAATGTAGTTTATTTGAAATTTTGATGAACGATTAATTTATAAATAGAAAAATAGCAAACATTGGTTTTTGCCAAAAACTAGACACACAAATAAAATAAATTATCGATCAAAGGCTTAACATTGTCAAAATATGCATAAAATTGCATCGCTAGATAGCTAAGAGAGAGCCTAACATTACCCAGGTGTTCAATTTGTTCGACCTTGAAACACGCGCAAACTTGTTGCTTAGCAGGAACACGATTATGTGAAATATTATAGAGTTTGCAAAAACACGTCTTCAGATGTTGGGAAGGCACTCTAAGCCTTTGGATTGGTATTCCAAAGAAAATACCAAGCCTAAGGCTTGGGGATTCCCAAAGCAAGACATAACGCAAGCATGTTATAACATGCTCGCGTTATAATACACTCAAGTTATTTCATAGTTTTGACATGATTTTTTGTGTTTGTGCCCAAGACTTGCCTGAGTAAGACATAACGTGAGCATGTTATAATGCGCCCATGTGATGTCTTGCTTTGTGTTAAATGCTAGTCTATTAAATTTATGTATATATATTTATATGTATGTATGCTTGTATGACATGTATGTATGTATGCATGCTTGTATGCATGTATGCACGCTTGTATGTATGTATAGTGTATGCATATGTATATGTATGTATGTATTAGTGTATGCATATATATGTATGTATCGATGTATGCATGTATGTAATATTGTATGTACATATGTATGTATGGTTGTATGTATGTAAGTGTGTATGTATGTCTTTAGAGGGAGAAAGAATTTTAAGAGAGAGAGAGAGAGAGAGAGAGAGAGAGAGATTTACCTAGGTAGGGTGCCAAAGGGAGAGACCTAAGAGAGAGGGGGTGGGAAGAGAAGAGAGAGAGGGAGAGAGAGGGAGCGAGAGAGTGAGAGAGAGAGAGAGAGAGAGAGAGAGAGAGAGAGAGAGAGAGAGGTACATAGAAAGAGGGAGAGGGTAGGAGACAGGGAGGGAGAGATAGGTGAGATAGATAGAGAGAGAGGGATATGGGTTGAGGGTCCAATGTATAGGGTAGAGGGTTTAATTTATAGGGTAGAGGGTTGAGGGTTTAAGGGTTTAAGAGTTGTGGTATGCATTTGATGGTTTAAGGGTTTAGGGTTGAGGGATTAGGGTTTAGGATATAGGGTTGAGTATATAGGTTTTAAGGTATAGGGTTGAGGGATTATGGTTGAGGATCCAATGTATAGGGTAGAGGGTTGAGAATTGAGGGTTCAAGGTTTAATGTATAGGGTAGAGGGTAGAGGTTTGAAGGATTATAATTTGAGTGTTGATGGTTGAGGGATTAGGGTTTAAGGGTTGAGGGTTGAGGGATTAAGGGTTGAGGGTTGAGGGTTTAGGGATTGAGGGTTGAGGGATTAAGGGTTGAGGGTTTAGGGTTTAAGGGTTGAGGGATTAAGGGTTGAGGGTTGAGGGTTTAGAGTAGAGAGTTTAATGGTTGATGGTTTAGGGTATTGACTAGAGGGTAGAGGGTAGAGGGTTTAAGGGTTGAGGGTTGAGGGTTTAGGGCTGAGGGTTTAAGGGTTGAGGGTTTAGGGCTAAGGGTTTAAGGGTTGAGGGTTTAGGGCTGAGGGTTTAAGGGTTGAGGGATTAGGGTAGAGAGGGAGTGATGGATGTAGGGAGAGATGGAGGGAGAAGTGAGATAGAGAGGAGAGAAGATGAGGGAAGGAGAAAGATAGATGAGAGTAGAGGATCCAATGTATAGGGTAGAGGGTTGAGAATCGAGGGTAGAGGATTAAGAGTATAGGGTTGAGGGATTAGGGTTGAGGGTCCAATGTATAGGGTAGATGGTATAGGGGTTGAGGGTTGAGGGTTTAAGGGTTTAAGGGTTGAGGGTTGAGGGTTTAGGGTTTAAGGGTTGAGGATTTAGGGTTGAGGGATTCAGGGTTGAGGGTTTAGGGTTTAAGGGTTGAGGGATTAGGGTTGAGGGTTGAGGGTTGAGGGTTGAGGGTTGAGGGTTGAGGGTTGAGGGTTGAGGGTTGAGGCTTGATGTTTTAAGGGTTTAAGGGTCGAGGGATTAGGTTTGAGGGATTAGGGCTGAGGGCTTAGGGTATTGGGTTGAGGGTAGAGGGTAGACGGTTTAGGGTTGAGGTTTTAAGGGCTTAAGAGTTGTGGGTATAGGGTTAAGGGATTAGGGTAGAGAGGGAGTGAGAGATGGTGGGAGAAGTGAGATAGACAGGAGAGAAGAGGAGGGAAGGAGAGAGAGATGAGGGTTGAGGATCCAATGTATAGGGTAGAGGGTTGAGGGTTTATGGTATTGGATTGAGGGTAGATGGTTGAGGGATTAGGGTTGAGGGTCTAATGTATAGGGTAGAGGGTTGAGGGATTAAGGGTTTAATGGTTAAGGGTTTAAGTATTTAAGGGTTGAGGTTTTAAGGGTTGAGGGATGAGGGTTTAGGTTTTAAAGGTTGAGGGTTAAGGGATTAAGGGTTGAGGTTTTAAGGTTTTAAGGAGAGAGGGTACGTAGAAATAGGGAGAGGGTAGATATAGAGAATTGGAGAGTATAGGAGAGATGGAGGGATAGAGAGTTGAGGGATTATAGGTTGAGGGTTGAGGGTATTGGTTCAAGAGGGTAGAGGGTCTAAGGTTTAAGGGTTGAGGGTTTAAGGGTAAAGAAGGTAGAGGGTAGAGAGTTTAAGGGTTTAGGGTTGAGGGTATAGGGATT
This sequence comes from Sequoiadendron giganteum, assembly GCA_007115665.2. Classification (NCBI taxonomy): domain Eukaryota; kingdom Viridiplantae; phylum Streptophyta; class Pinopsida; order Cupressales; family Cupressaceae; genus Sequoiadendron; species Sequoiadendron giganteum. Next base: position 228,683,785 of record CM021105.1, read on the forward strand.
AGAGAGAGAGAGAGAGAGAGAGAGAGATTAGGGTTTAGGTTTTAAGGGTCAACATATTAAGGGTTTAAGGGTCGAGGTATTAAGATTTTAAGGGTATAGGGTTGAGGAATTAGGGTTTAATGCATAGTGTCTAGAGTTTAGGGTTTAGGTTTAAGTGAGAGACCTATATGGCTAAGGAGGGATGGATGTCTAAGGAGAGAGAGAGAGGAAACCTTTAGAAAATCAAAATTTTCATAACATGAGCACATTTTGAAGAAGTTGAGATATAGTCATTTTGTATAGAAAGATAAAACACACTCGCATTATAGCATGCTCACGTTATAATGCAAGCACGTTATTACACAAGCATGTTTTGGCTTGCTCTGAAAATGGTTAAAAAGTCAACACACTCATGATCTAGGCCCACATAATCTATTATTCTCCTAGTTATGTGCATGCTCTAACAAAAAAATGCTTTTTGATGCTATTGGGAAGTGCACATATAAAATTTTCACATTCTACCACCTTTGCATGAACTTTCCACCACCTTTTTATGGTTTTCCAACTTAGGAAGGAGGAAATAACAATTTTTTCACATTGAATTTGATAATCAATTCAAGTATCAAATTTTGTAGTTTTGCAATGTTAATTATGATTGAATTGTAGGAATTTAACATTATACATTGGTTATTTGTATTGTTGTTAGTAATTCTATTCAAGAGTGATATACACTTGAATATTGAAAAGGAAACAAGTTTGTGAAAAACTCAAATTTTTGAGGAGTTTGATGCAAGAAGAAACCAAGACTACATAATTGGGTAGAAATCCTCCATTCAAATCTTTGTTTATTCGGTATGTGAAGTCTTTACACTTTTTCTTTACATTTTCCTTAATTCTATTATGTTTATTTATCATCCCTTATCATACACACTTAATACAATGCTTTGATTTTGTAATTATGCATATTCCATGTTCATCATTATTTATTTGTCATTATAACCTTAGCCCCTCTTGGCACATTTTAAACTACACAATTCTTTACACTTACCAATTACGTTTTAAACCACATCTCTTTGAGGCATTTTGTTAAACCAATTGACCTACCTTGTGTATGCTTCCACATTTTGTATACACACATATATGAGAGTAGTTATAAGTATGTAATATAATACATCATTTCTCAATCCTTTTCTATGGATGTGCACACCCCTTTACAAAGCTTCCATTTTGGTACATGCATGGGGGATGTTGAAAAATGCAGTGGAATTTGGTTTTACACCTAGAAATTGTATTTTCTTGAAATTTTCTAAAGCCTTTTCAACAAATCCATTTTGTGCATATCCTGAAATCATTCTAGTCAATGAGGACATATCTCATTGAGGCATTTTGTCAAACATTTCTACCAAAAGAACTGATTGCCTTGTCTATGCTACCAAATTTTCTATGCATGTCTATTAAAGCATTGTATCAAACAACATAGCCAAGGAAATCATATGTTTGAAAAAATTCGTCAAAGAAATGGGGTCTCATGGTGATGTCATCACCAAGAGACCACATTTATTTGAGGTATTTTTTCAAATAGATCACTACCTTGTCATTGCTACCACATTAACAATGTAGTGAGCTCACTACCTTTTCAATGTGGATGCATTGACAAGGAAATGAGCATTGTAAGAAAAAATATGGTATAGAAATCAGTCAAAGAGGGGAAATAGTATACATTTGGCCATGCTACAAGAGGTATCAAACAACTAGTAATTGGACATTATCACCCATTATCACCATGAGACCCCATGAGATATTGTCATAATCATAATCATAAGTATCATTGGCATGTGTCATTGTCCCTCTAGGTTAGCACTATCATTCTTCATTAGCACTGTCATTCCATTTCTATTCTTCACTGATGCATATTTGCACCTTGGACGGTTGCATATGCTCATATGACTACCTTTTATAATACAATCTACCTCCATGATAATTTCTTGCTGTCCCATGACTGGTATACCTTTCTTGGTGACTGTGATAGTTTTCATAGTTTCATGCAACATTATCTTTCTGCCTTCACTTGTAGGTGGCTGAAAACATGACCATGCTCTTAATTTGTAGCATCATGTTTTCTTGTTCTCTAACCCCATCATCATCTTTTCCCCTATAGGTGTTATCAGTCATCAAAAAATGAGATTGAGAAGGCTTATCTTTGAACATGAGTATGATTTCCATAGAACTCACCTTTATCATACTTTCCCTTGAGCACTTTTGCAAGGTTGACGTAGGTTCACATGTGATATGAAGTGTCCTTAGGAACCCTATAGGTTATGAGCTTATAGCCCTTCACAAAGATGATTTTGATATAAATTTATTCTTATACTTGACAATGAAGATCTAAAACTTGATTTGGATACCCTTATAATTATTAGGCATGTGTAAAAATCATACGGGGTTAATTTGTACAGAATTGGCCAAAACTACTTACAGTCAAATTAGGCCTCTTTCTAAGGATTGTTATGGAACAATAGTTAGTAAATGGATTATCCAGGTATTGAAAATCATGTGGAAGGTGTATTTAGATATTTATAACATGCCTAAATAGTCCCTAGTCTTGAACATTCCTGAAATAGAAGAATTTTCACTAAAAGTAGACAAATTGCCATGTAAAAGCTAGGAAATCAAGGGCTTTATAGAAAAGGAACTTGAATTTGTGGAAAAATAATGAAACTTGGCACATCATCCCATACACCTATAAGCATCAATAATCCAAAATTTGGAAAAATTTAGTAGGTGGAAACAAAAGTTAAGCCTATACTCTAGTTTGAGGCCTAAATTGATAGTTCCAACAAAAGTTAAGCAGTGTAAAGTTGCAAAGGGGTGTAACTTTTGTTCTGCAACTCCCATGACCAAATGGACTGTTCCAAAATGTCTAAATAGGTAAATTTAGGCTAGACATGGTCCTTTTTTGCACCCAAACATGATGAATCAGTCTCAACTACGTTCAACTGACTCAATCCCTTAAGAGTCCAAAGTGCAAAATGACTACAACATTTGATGAGATATTGTTCAAAAACCATGACACTTAGAAATTTTTTGTCTGAGGCTTCTAGATTGTGTTGGGCCCCTCTACAATAACCTCTCTTGGTTTTTGATATCTTAGAGGTGTTTTCCTATGGTGACGAATTTTCAGTTGATGGAAAAAGTGTCAACTGCAAGCAGTGCAAAGTTGCAAAGGGCTGTAACTTTCATTCTACAACTCGTGTGACCAAACAGGTTGTTCCAACATGTATGGATGGGTAATTTTAGGCTAGGCATGGTTCTCTTTCACACCTAAACATGTCAAATTAGTCCGAGCTATGTTCAACTGGCTCAATCCTTTAAGAGTCCAAAGTGCAAAATGACTGCAATATTTGACGGCCTATAACTTAGAAACCGTGATACTTATAAAATTATCATCTGAGGCTATGGGGTCACATTGGTCCCCTCTACAATAAAATTATTTTTTGATATATCAAAGGCATTTTCCAGTGGTGACAACTTTTTAGTTGATGAAAAAAATGTCAAATGCAAGTAGTGTAAAGTTGTAAAGGGGTGTAACTTTCGTTCTGCAACTCGTGTGACCAAATAGACTGTTCCAACATGTTTGGATGGGTATGTTTAGGATAGGCATGGTCCTATTGAACAACCAAACATGATGAATAGGTCTGAGCTATGTTTAACCGATTAAATCCCTTAAGAGTTCAGAGTGCAAAATGACTACAATATTTGACGGGTTGTAACTTAGAAATCGCGAAACTTAGAATTTTTTTGTTTGAGGCTATGTGATCGAGTTGGACCCATCTACAATAAAATCTCCCAATTTTTGATATCTCAAATGCATTTTCCAGTGGTGACAACTTTTTAGTTGATGGAAAAATTGTCAAATGCAAGCAGTGTAAAATTACAAAGGGGTGCAACTTTCGTTATACAACTTGTGTAACCAAACAGACTATTCCAACATGTTTGAATGGGTACGTTAAGGATAGGAATGGTCCTAATTCACATCTAAACATGCCGAATCAAACTGAGCTACATTCAATCGACTCAATCCCTTAAGAGTCCAAATTGCAAAATGGCTGAAATATTTGACAAGTTGTAACTCAAAAACCATGACACTTAGAAAATTTTCATCTAAGGCTACAAGATCATGTTGGGCCCCTCTATAATAACCTTTCTCATTTTTTGATATCTCAAAGGCATTTTCCAGTGGTAACTTTTTAGTTGATGGAAAAAGTGTCAAATGCAAGAAATGTAAAATTGCAAAAGGGTGTAACTTTCATTATGCAACTCATGTGACCAAACAGACTGTTCCAACATGTGAAAATGGGTACATTTAGGCTATGCATGGTCCTCTTTTGCACTGAAACATGTTGAATCAGTTTGAGCTACATTCAATCAACTCAATCCCTTAAGAGTCCAAAGTGCAAAATGGTTGTAATCTTTGACGGACTGTTACTCAAAAACCATGAGACTTAGAAATTTTTTGTCTAAGGCTACGGGATTGCATTACACCATTCTACAATAACCTCTCTTAGTTTTTGATATCTCAGAGGTGTTTTCTAGTGGTGATGACTTTTCAATTTATGGAAAAAGTTCAAATGCAAGTAGTGTAAAGTTGCAAAGGGGTGTAACTTTTGTTCTGCAACTCGTGTGACCAAACGAACTGTTCCAGCACATCAGGATGGGTACATTTAGGCTAGGCATGGTCCTCTTTCACACCCAAACATGTCGACTCAACTCGATCTATGTTCAATCAAATCAATCCCTTAAGATGGCATGCAAAACAAAGGAAAAGAGAAAGATTCACGTTATAGTTAACAAGTTTGAGTTTTCCACACCAAAAGCATATGATTGCATGAAAGAGATAAAACATGTGGGTGTCAAAACAGTTGAGGAAAAGGGAAAATCTACAAAAAACACCATGTTGAGGAATAGGGGAATTTGTTAATGAGGGTTAGGGTTAATCCAAACATCCTAGGCTTCACACCACTTGCATGAACAATCATAAGTGATGGGTTTGATTAATTGGTATAAGAAGGCCGAGGGTTGATCTATACATTCTTCGCTCCATACCACTTACAAGAAGTCAGGAGTGACAGTTTTCATTGGGTACTTAATTGACTCAATAGGTTTTGGCTTTAGATGAACTCACACAACAAAAGACAATCTTACCTAAATGGGTTTGGTTGTAGTGGATGTTACTCTAACTGAGTTAAATGGTAGAACCAATTGACCAACATGCAGTTGAATTGATTTCTCTTCCATATATTTGTGTGGGGGGAATTTATAATCTTCTACGAGTCAGATGCTCTTGTGTAAGCATGAGTACAACCCTTGGAAGTTAAATATGGAGCTTGGCGAGTTGTAGTTTCAAATTAGGAATATAAGATGAATCTACAGATGAGTGCATGAGACAAGTAGATTGAATAAGCACATAATCCAAAAGAAGGCAAGTTAATAGAGGACTTTATATGTTCTTGAAAAGGCCCCAATGCATTTGAAAGCCCAAATTGACTTGTAAATATTGTAAGATGATAGTGTAAATGAGGAAGCACAACTTCTATATTTTTTTTTGTAAATCTCTCTTTCAATGTGTGTTTGAGTTATTTACTTTCTTACTTTCATTCAACTAATTCAGTAATTGAAGCACATAAAAAAGCATATGAATGATATGTTCAATTGATTAGAAGCATATTTCTTACTTACAAGAGTAAGTAACATTAGGCTTTACTAATATACAATCTAAAGAATCAATGTGCTCATTTACTACACCATTATCTTATAGATTTCAAGGGACACATGTCAACATCAACCTAAAAGGAGTGTGAAATCTGGCCCATAAGCATTATAGGAATGTGTTTGAGCATGCAAACAATTGCATAATGAATATAAGATCTATATGAAAGCCATAGTGGTGGGAAATATAATTTTGTAGCCTTTTATATATTGATTTAGTATCAGAGAACATTGAATTAGCACATAAGTAAATGATAAATCCTTGGTGAATAATTTTTGAAAATATTGAAGTTGTTTAGTATCAACTAATAATTTTTTTACCATCAATTAATAAATATTCAAGTCAAACGATGAAGGACAACAATGAGCAATGCTAGGGCTAACCAAATTCTAAATGCCAAGACAATGAGAAATTGAAAGACGTAATAAGTGAAGTATGCATTGGAAGCATGAAGCATACACATAATACTTGAAGTATACACATGAATAAGTGAAGTATATATTGGAAGCATGAAGCATACATTGGAATAAGTGAAGCATATATGTGAATAAGTGAAGCACAAGTACTCAAATACACGTAAGCCATGAAGTATACACATGAATACAAAGCATACACATGAATACAAAGTATACACATGAATACAAGATATACACATGAAAGCAAGTAAGTCAAAAAGTATACACTTAAGTTGTAAAGTATACACTTGAATACATGTAACTCACATCTATTGAAGCATGGATTTATAATGCAAATATGGAAACCATCAATAAAAAAGTTTTGTATTAACCCAATAGCCATATAGGCATACATCAATATATGTCGATATAAGTATAAAATATATACAAAATAGCCATATAGGATTACAAGAATGTCATATAGGCATGCAATGGCAAGTATATGCAATACAAAATATGTCCAAAAATGCCATACAAGCATAAAACAAAGGAACCCAATTAAAACTCATTTCCCTCTAGGTGAATGAAACAAACAAGTGGCCTTTGATGGTCAAGTGGATGTCGATATGTATGAAACTCGTTTACCTTGAATTCGAGGGCTACTCCTCCTATTTAGTTCCTCATGAAGCTTCAACTGTTACAATAACAAGTAAAGACATTGATATATAGAAATTACATTATAAAAATGATATATTTAACAAAATAATCACTTACTTCCACTATAAGATCTCTCTCCTCATGCAAAATATTTGCATACTCATCCTATGGTGTGCCCAAGTCTTATAAAAACCATCCAAACAGAAATTAAACTATGAATCAATAATCATTTTATTTTTCACTAACTAACAACTATACCAACAAATGTAATTTGAAATTTACTAATCTGTCTCATACCCTCATGAGAGGCATCAAGCTATCTATTTCAAAAGACACACCTTGCTCCATTACCCTATCCACATTTGGAGGCAATTCCGCTTCCAACATCTGAAAATAAAACAACAAATTATTCAATCATGAAAATTAGAAAATTGATGCAAGTCATTGCTTATAATATATGAGATAATCAACAAAAAATTGAGTACTTACTGAACTATATATTTCTTACTATTATGCTTACTATTTTCCCTATCCATAGCTTGTTTGAAGGCACCTGTTTTAGGATTTTATCCATAGAAGTGATGCAGTGAACTTTTTCCTAAAATTCTTTGGTAGACATGTATGAAAAATGTGGCAGCATAAAGAAGGAAATGAACTATTAAAAAAAAAAATGCCTCAAAGAAATGCGATCTCATGGTGTCCATCACCATGAGGCCACATTTCTTTGAGGAATTTTTTTCAAACATTTCATTTCCTTCTCTATGCTATTATGTTGGGATGGGGTGGATGGTATAGTGCGGTCTTGGTTATGAGATGGAGGGGGATCATGAGATGAAGAGGGATGGGTGTTTTGATCATGAGGGGAAGAGTATCATTAGATGGGGTGGAAGGTGTAATTTGAGACCACATTTTTGAGAGTGATCATATAATGGAGTGGAAGAGGTACTTTAATCTGGACATGAAAGGATGTCATTAGATGAAGTGGGGAAGAGGGGATTGTGAGAGGGGGGATGAAGGGATGTCTTTCTCTTGAGATGGAAAGATATCATTAGACGAGATGGAAGGGATATGTTGTTCTTGATTGGAAATGGGATCATAAGATGGAAGGGGATCATATGATGGATGATAAGGGTTTCCTTGATCTTTATATGGAGGGGAATCTATGTTAGCATGCTTTGGATTAGGCGATGGACATAGTTCATTTGATATGCATGGTGTCATGAGGGAGGGAGGTTTTATAGACTCTTCAACTTGGATAGATGGATTGATAGGGGATTCATTTAAGATTTAGGGTATTAGGGTTTATCTTGATGCGGGGGTGATGAAGGTGGATGCATGATATGGGAAGATTGCACCACTTTATTTTTGCATGGGGAAACAACCACCTTTGCAAATAGTCCTTGGAGGAAGTTATTATGAGAGACATGGGATGAATTTTCTTGGTAATAGTGGGGTGATGTGGATTTTAAGTCCATGTGGGATATGAAAGTGAAATAAGAGGTGGAAGATTCCATGGATTGGTAAATTGAGGATGAGGATGAGGACCTTGAAAATGATCTGGAGGGGAACTTTAGCTAAGGCTTGGTTTCTATTCTTAAGATAGTGAGTTGTTTGAAAAAATGCCTCAAAGAAATGTGGTCTCATGGTGATGGAATTCCATTCGTGGTCACCATGTGACCACATTTCTTTGAGGCATTTTTTCAAACAACTCATTTCCTTGTCTATGCTATTTCTTACTATTATGCTTTTGATAGTTTTTTTCCAAGCATCCATAGTTTGTTGGAAAACACATGTTTTAGGCTTTTATCCATAGAAGCAAGGAAGTGAACTGTTTGATAAAATGATTTGGTAGACATGTATGAAGATTGTGACTGCATCGACAAGGTGGTGAGCTGTTTGAAAAAATTCCTCAAAGAAATTGGGTCTCATGGTGATTTCCATCACCATGAGACCCAATTTCTTTGAGGAATTTTTTCAAACAACTCATTTCCTTATCTATGTTATTGCTTACTAGTATTCTTTCATATATTTTTTCCAAGCATCCATAACATAGACAAGGTAGTGAACTGTTTGAAAAAATGCCTCAATAAAACGCGGTCTCATGGAATTCCACGACAAGAAAATGAAATTGGTAGCTGATCCTAGTTATTACTTATGCTATGTGAAGTAATTTCATCATTGCTTATGTTGACTTTCTAAAAAACTATATTGTAGTTGGTATTAGTTTTCCACAGTCCATTAATAAGAATAGTAAAATTTTAGATAAAACAGTGTATATTTTTTGCTGAACTTTTCGGATCACACTTAGTGATCCATAATTAGGAAGAGTAGAATTATGGATCACTAAGTGTGATCCTGAAACATCAAGCAAAACATATTCACAGTTTTATCCAAAATTTTACTATTCTAACTAGATTGTAATTAAAATTGTGTCATCTATCAACATCTAGTTCTTATTTGTGCAATGCAAAGTAATGCTTTAAGTTTCAAAGATGTGTATTGCAATGTAATCAACAATATGAATATAAAATACACAATTCTATTAAGTACAATTCATTAGTTAAACTCTTTATTCTATTACCCATGTGAAGGTTTGTACTCCACTGGCACAGGGAGGTGTTATCGTGAAACCTCCAATATTAACCTATTCAACATCCAAAATCAGATATTAGTATACCATTCATATAACAATTCTATTGACATGTAAAACTTATAATTGTTTACTAGTTACATACCTCAACAATAGATGCAAGGGAGTAAAAAATAAGTGGAGGGATAGTGTAAATAGTATCAACACTATGACCCTAAAATTTTATTACAATCATTAAACTAAATTAGTTAATATTGCATTTAAAAATATGAGATTTAATAAATTGAATTCAATGCACATGCTAATATTTACCCAAGTATCGAGGTTGAAAGCCTCATTCAACATGGCATCTGACATTGCCAATTGGACAACTATAGACGTATCCTATGCACCAACCTCTTGATTGTCTATGGGGTCATATGTATAGGCCAACCCATAAACTTGAAAAGAATGGGGTGGAACCCTACCCCTTGAACTCTCCCCTAGCTAGTGTTGTACTATAGGACTCACATGTTAGATGATGCTATGGGTTAGAGAGATAATAGACTATAGAGTGTCCACCTTAGCACTCTCCTTCATGATAGAATGGATAGCAACATGCTCATAAGCTAGCCTAGTGAGTGGTCATCTCCCTTGCTACTGAGGATCCTAACATACACCTGGTCTATCCTGTATCAACCCACCACCTCTCCCTTGAAAGTCTCACATATCAAAATAGTTGGGGATTTTGTTTAGGATGAACTCGCAGTAGAGCTTCCTCAAGAAATATTGGGGGACCTCATTATTGTTGCATGGTGGATGGTCAAAAACCATCGACCACCTCTTCCAAAAATTGTCCTTAATCCCTTGGTGGCTGCACCAATGGATAGGAAACCTCTTGCTATTAAGGTCAAGAGTTTTATTTGTATGTGGGTTAGTGAATAGTGAGCACAAATCATATTTTGTATTTTTTTCATTTTTTACTTGTTTGTATGATAGTTTATCTACATAAAAAAATCTACACTCCTGCCTCTTATCCGCCCAACTACTTAATTGCTTGCTAATTGCATCTACATGTGTTAACATGGCTTGAAGTGAATTTACAAATGTGGTTCTTTCCAATGTCGAATTTACAAGATCGTTCAACCTCACAATTAACTCGATTTGTTTTTTGTTGTTTTCAATTTCCCCCATTAAATTTTGTTGAGTTCGAGGAGGATGTTGAGGAATTGTTGGAGGAGTTTGTTTTTGTGGTTGTTCATCAATATTTTGTTGGTGTGCTTGTTCATGAGGAGGAGAAGGATTTTGAGGAGGAGAAGGTGGAATTTCAACTCTTGATATTAAAGAAATTAACAATAAAAAGCATATTAAATCTACCCAATTAACAATAAATTCATAAGAAAAATCAATAAAAGCTTACTCCTTTGAGCTGCTCGTTGATGTGGTGACATTCTGGCGAAGAAATAGAAATAATTCAATGAAGAAAATGGATGAATTTGAGGTCTCCACAACGCGAGCACGCCTTGGAAGGGTTTGCAAGCCATGGGTGAAGAAATATGATAGTGTAAAATGATTTTGATTTGCTTTTTTTTTTTCTTATAAAGACTCAAAATGTGCTTGTGTTATAACGTGAGCACATTGTAGGCTCGGTGTGACTGAGCCTTAGGCTCAATCACACCAAGCCATAATGCGAGCATGTTATAACATGCTTGCATTATGACTTTTCAATTTCTTTAAAAAAGGTTGCACACTTTTTGCTCCTGCTCATAGTGTTAGAGTGGGTTAGCTACTATGGATGAGTGATAAATAATACTATGAATACAATAGTTAATTAATGAACACCTTAATTTATCTAACTTGTTATTTATCATGAAGAGACCCCTCCTTCGCTAATTAACTGGATATGGTTAATTAAGATTGGTTTACTTCTCCTTTCATATACACTAGTTTCACTATTTTTAATTTATTATTTTATTCAGTATTTTCATGCTTATAATAGAAATATTTAGATATAGGTCTTATACAACAATATTCATGTGAATTTAACATCCTAAGTGATTCACATTAAACATATGACTTATTCAATAATGAATATTTAAATCAAAATGTGAATACTTTTATCTGGGTAAGGGTGTACTTGAGTATGGTAATTATTCTAATTATAACATTATAATTAAATCCTATGTATTTAATTTAAATAGATCAATTAGTGATTTTATCTAGTTCATACTAGGTTGAATAGATTTAATTCCATAATAATAATAAGATGCTTTCAAAAATAAGTTCTTATTTGATATTCCATTTAAACCCTTTTTTAATCCATATTTATAAATCTTTTTTTTTTGCAAATTGGTTAATATGAATAATTTTAATGATTTTTTTATTTTTATTTGACAATAGACAATTAGTTTAAAATTAATCCAAGAAAAAAATCCATTTGTTTAAGTTGCAATAGAATAGTTTTATGACCACTCATATTTTATTTAATAAGATTTTAAATCTTCCCTTGATATTTATATAGTTTAAATAAGGTGATGATACAAAATCAATTATTGAAAAATCATAAAACTTTAAGTTATTACTAAAAAGAGGGGTCCTAGTCTTGTGGACCCCAACCATGGACTCACTCATTAAATTAATTTAAATCGGATTTTAACATAAATATAATATGTTGAGCACTCAATCTCATCCATTGATTCTCAACCTTTGGATCTTATGGCAACTCTATCAAACCCTAACTTATAAGGAAAATGTAATAAAATATTTCTTTCTTCATTCTTTAATTTTTTCTTGTTTGTTTGTAGGTGGAGAAGGAAGAAGGAAACTCATAACAGTTTATGAAAGTTGTGATTTAAGTTACTTCATGGAAGATTTTGCTTCTATTGTAGGCTTTTATTCATCTTCTTTCTCTTTTTCCTCCATTAAAATTGTAGGTATTTCTCTCTTTTTATTAAAACATATTCTATATATTTTTTGTTATACCAAACCCTTTCAACCTAATTTTTTTAAACCTTCAATCTCTGTCTACTTTTGCAGGTCAAGGAATTTTCTGGCAGTGCATAGGGAAATTTATTTATTTATTTCTTACCCATTGCAATTCTTTTTAAACAATTGAAAATAACCCAAGATTTTATTCTCGGTTTTTATTTATTTATTTATATTCTCATATACAAGGTCATTTATAGACCTATGTATTACCTTCTTGTAGATTTGGACATTTTTATTTGATGTGGCATTGTTTAAATGCCCCTTTAAAATAAATATTATCATTATTTTTATTGTAAATTAAACAAAAAAAAAATTATTTTGGAAGGGTGCTACGTCCCCCTCCATGGGAGGCCATAGGGCCCTCAAGGGAGCCCACAACCCCCTTTATAGGTCACAGCCTATAGGGGGTGTCATGGCCCATGGGGGACGACCACCCAACCTGTGTAAGAAACAACACCTCCCAAAACCCTCTTTTTTTTAATTTAATTTTATTCAATATTTAATTTTATGTATATTTATATATGTATAAAATATGTATTATGGTACATATATTATAAAATATAAAATATGTTATTTGTAATTTGTAAATTTAAAATGTAAAATAATATGGCAGGTATACATTTAATACTCGGGTTTATTACAAATTTTAAATATATGAAATGTAAATGCATCATATTATTTTATATATGTATTTTCTTGATGGACTTATATAATAAATTTTAAATCTGGTTTAACATTTTTCTTTTCCTCATTTTATCTATAAACTAATTTTCATATTTAAAAAGAAGATTATGGAGCGTTTAAAGAGAAAATTTTCAAACAAGTTATTTATGGTATTCTACTTCCTTCAAAAATAAATTTATTTCTCAAATGTTACTTGTAGAGAAGAAGGTCAATATCTTTGTAAAGCATTGATACTACTCATATAAAGCCAACCATTCTATTATATTTTACTTGCAGGAATACCTTCATTTAATTAGTATAACTTAAATGACATATTCTTTCTTGGCTTATCTAATAAAACCACTAACTTATGCCTATCTTCATTAGAAAGAAGCCTAGAATAAATTCTCATACAAGCTTGCAATACCCTCATCAAAAACCTTTTTTTTGTATCATAGGTCCAATTACAACTTTGTCATTAATAGAACAATAATACATCTTCCTTATTTCAATAAATTCAAATCCTTTACTTCAAAACTATAATACATGAATTTTATCTAATCTTTCATACATATCAAAATTTTAACTTCTATATTTACAATATATCAATAGTTTCCTTCAAAGAAACTTACAATGCTTTTTTTTACCAATATATCTTTAAGATAAAAAATAGAAATTGAACTCCAAGAATATCTTTCAATTTCCCTTAAGAGATACCAACCAAAGGGAGAAGTAAATCTCTCTAGCCTTCCAACATGGCATTATGAGGCCATTGTAAGACCCTAGCCATCCTCCGAGTAGATAGAACGATATGAAACCCATACACAAAGATTGAAACTCCAACACTAAATTATTTTATAATAACTCCACATAGAAGGTTTGGACATCACATCCACCCTATTATTTTCACAACTAAATAATACCACAAAAAAAAAAACAATAACTTGTTGAAAACATTCAAACACACTCATTTTCAAAGAAACACTCCCAACCAAGAAACCATGATATCAATTCTAACATCGACTACAAGCATTAGAGTAAAGAGGACTTAGCTTTCTATATCATAGTAGAGATGTGGTCTCATTCTTCATGCTTCTCTCTTTGAGTCCTTCACTCTTCCTTTCTCCCATAGCTCTCAAGCTCTTCCCTCTCAAATCCCAAGTATGAAAAACAAACCAAAGAAAAAAATACTCTTCAAACTCTCCACAAAAATGACTAAGTTCTCCCAAAAGAAAGAGAGAATCTCATTTCACAATAACTCAAAAGCCTTTAAAGAATCCAAGACTCCACACCCTTGGTTGAGATGGTGACATTTGTTATCATCTCAAACGATCCCAATTTCCTCACAATACCCCAAATTGCCTACCAAATCCACTCCTTCATTAACGAGGTATGGTGTACATTCACCCTCCTTTTACCAAGTCCCTTATCATAAATGAGGGAAGACCAAATGGGGATGGGGATGTTCAAGTCCATCCTTTCATCCCCAAAATTTGTCGCCTCTCTTACAAGGCATTTAAGAGAGGACATCAAAATGGTGTGGGTAAAAGTATGGCAAAAGCAACTCCCCCCCAACCCATAGGTACTATACCTAGGACCTTAAAATGTAATAAATAACCAAATTATGACCTTTTTGACCCTCACAAAATCACCTCTAAGTTTGCATCCGAAAATTACCTTTTTACACACCAATTGCAACTTAATTTACATGACTCAACACTTAATTAAAACTTAAAACACAACCCACCCATAAACACCATTACATATTAACCATAGACCATAGCCCTTGAATTATTTTCTTGAATCTAAGGTCCTATTTAGAAACTCAAAACAACTAAACCATTACCAAAATACTCACTCGACCCTTAATGCTAACCCCACATTGACTCACTTTTCATTACACGTGGTCACATTTGGGAACTTCAATGAAGTGACGCATTGACAAGGGTTTGAATTGGTTTTCCCTTCTTCATATTGGCACTCATCTCTTATACATTTTCTTAACACATGGTCTAGAATTCTTGGAAGTCACCTACTCCTATTTTCAATAAGATTTAGTTCAACAGGTTAGTGGATAGAATTATATATCCATATGTATACTCTTTATCTTCTTCGATGCAAAATAAGAGTTTGAATCTATCTTTAACAATAATGAAATCCTAATCTTAATTATTCCACTACTCTTTTTATTGAATCCTTGAATAATCATTTATTACCAAATATCATTATGCAACTAAATAACAAATTCACATAGCTTACCTTGTTAGCTTACCTTAAGTACCCTTGTTACCGATTAGAGTTGACTCAGTTTACCATCAACGATGTTAGGAATTTATTACTTTTGAATTTATTCACGATCTACAAGGTCTTGTTTCACTCCCAAGTATTATCTCTTTCCACAAAATATAAAACTATTAGCAAATCACTTGTACTAAAATATATTTCATTCTTTTTCTCATATCAATTCAAATATGTTTATATCCTAATGCTTATAAGATCTAGATTTCCTATACTTCTCATACTTTCCTAACGAGTTGTCAAATCACATTAAAATGTTAAACATGTAGTTGAGCACAATAATTGATGTTCTTTCATACTTTCAAAACTCGAATATATATATCTCTCAGTTACACACACTCACTTAATCATAACGTTCTAAGATAGTAAAAAGTAAGGATTTAATCATTTTATCCATCAATATTTTTAATGCTATATTATATTTAAATAACATTGATCAAAATAACAAATAATTCATTAATATAATATGATTGAATTTATTAAAAGGTCACAACAGTCATTTATAGGGTTGGGCCTCACAAGGGGATTTGAATATCTAAGCCACTCCACCTTATGCCTATTTCCCTGTGCCTCTGTCTGCCTAGGAATTTCTATTTCAATCTCCATATACAATGATGGTAGGATATTTAGAGATATATCTTTATCCTTCCAAGATGAATTTCTAACCATTCTTACCTCTTCAGGAACACGAATTTTCCTACACTCATTTTCTCTATCATAAAACCGTCATCTGAGCACCAATTCAGGATGGGAGTGATGCTCAATTCCTCTAATTTAGGCTGTATATTGGTGGGGTGAATATTATTTGTGAACTCAAAATATGGATCACCATTCTTCATCAATACATCAAATAATTCTATATCAGTATAATCTTTGAAAGTAAAAACTTCAAATTCAAGAACTTACAAAGGCATTGGTAATTAATAACTTTCATCGGGATCCCCCTTGTTCATACCATTAGTGAACCTTTCGGTGAACTTAGAGTGCACTACATTCATAGGCCTTACCTAGGGAGATAAGTCTTCTTCTTCACTTGATGAGCTAGAATCATCTTCAATTTTATTAGAGCTCAAATTATATACCTCAATATGCCAAGTTTGACTTTCATTTCCTTCACTGTCTATTGCATAATCTCTGAAGTGTTCTAAATTAAAAATGGTGAGATTAAAATTTTTAGCTATGGGGTGAGATAGATCTGGTGAATACAAAGATTGAGAATCCGTAACCTTACATTTCCGTGTCTTACAAACTAGAATGCATTTTTTAACATCATTTTGTTTCCATTCTCCAGATGAAATTAAATAATCTTTAACACTAATCATTTCCAATTGCGCTTGTTCAAGACCACATACCTTATCCCTTTTTAAAATCAATTGAACTTCATGATGCAAAGTAGAGATAAAAATATGGAACTGAATATGCTTACTTGATTTCTTGAGTTGAGGAATCTGCTACATATCCCTATTAAAATGATCAACGAAGTCTCAAATAGGTTCTCCTTCCTCTTTTTTTATTTGAAAGAATTGATGCAGTATAACAATAATATTCACCACACCTTTGAATCTACTGAGAAATTTTCTCTTCAAAACACTCCAACCCGTTATACACCCATGTTCTAAGTTCCAAAACCATTCTACTACACCTTCAATAAGACTATCAACAAATAATCTTACAAAAATATCTTCATCCTAAATTCCTAGGATTCCACATGCGACCGTTAGGGTCAAAATATTCTCCTCATGATCTTGTACATTTTTAATAGAAAATTTTGGGAAATTCTTCCTTGACCCATGTTGTAAGACACTGTACTAAGGTAAAGCCAAAGGTCCAAAATGGTTTTTCCAAGATTGAGGTGTTTTAATGGCCATCATACAATCTAATACTTAGGATCAAAAAGGATTTACAGAGTCACCAACTTCCTTTTAAGAAAATTAATTTCTTATTTTAGGGATACTTTTACTTACCTCCAAATTCTGCTTTTTAATGAATCAATTTCTTGGGGGAAAAATTTGATTAGGTAGAGGATTTGAGGATACTATACAATTTTGATTCTTGGAGCCCTTTCTACCACTCTCTGGGGTGGGTGCTATACTCTTTCTTCATCATCTTCAAGCACAAAAATTTCTCTCATATAATTTGCAATGTTTCTCCTATATCTCCAAGAGAGGGTGTTCAATTGAGAAACAATATCCTCCTCCTTAGGTTGCATTCAATCAAGACTTGGTTGTAGTACATGGAAAATATTTTTATGCAGTAAAACCATCTTGATTTGCAACAAGGAAAATGTAAACATGTCGCATTCATTCCCTAGTAAAGTCACCAAAAATTTGTTAGTAAATGGATTAGCCCTTATTGAAACACATTATTTATTAACTCTGTAGCCCCAAAAAAAGTTCAATGTTACTAACAACAAGGAAAGATCACGATTACATTTGTGACTTTTCTCTGAATTTTTATTGAGGTACAACTCCCTCAAAGGTTACAACTAACCATTTCAAGATACGTTTTAAACCAAAAAATGGGAAAGGTGAACTAACACTAATCCATAACAATGAAATCAATATAATGAATTAAAACCTAATAATTTCCTAGTACAAAGACTAGAAACATCATGGCAAACATAATAGGTTTTCTAATGAACTGATTTTCTTTAAGTCTGAAAGAGTTAATATGATAAAATGAGGCCATTTTTCACAAAGGATAAAACCTCAAGTATTGTTCTAGCCAATAGACTAAACCAATATAAATATCACATTTACATTTTAGAGTTCATACACAATGAATAATCTGAAATTAAAAATTTAGTTCAAAAATGTTCCTCCTTCATTCCATTACATCACAGTGCAATGTAAAAGAATTCAGATCCCTCCAGAGTCTCTCCAACAAGATTTTATAAAACCCCAATATTGAATCTTGACCGTTAGCATAACTACCGTCATATCAAGCGATAGTTTCATGGAAACTAACCCCCTAATTTAGAGGAATTTATACACAGAACATTTATGACTATTTTAAAATCAATCGTCATTACATCAAGTCTTTCTCAAGTTGATTTTGATAGTCGAAACATTTTTTCTTGTATTCTAGCCCTATGGCTTGATGTATGTATAAGTGGTATGCAATTCCAGAATTTGTATTTAATAAATATTTCCTTCTACGATTATTGTCATGTGAACTATCTTAGTAAAGAAGGCAACTTAAAATTTCAGCTAGTTGAACTTGAGAATTTAATACAACTATGTCACGTCGATAGCCTTCTTCATTAGATTCCCAAGTAATATTACTGTCCTTGCAAACATTAATCATTCTCAAGAAAATATTTGGTATAAATCACCTACCATGACATTCCACCTCTATAAATCCCAAGGGAATTACCTCCATTTTCACCATTTCAATTACATTGCTCAAATATGTCGAGTACTGTGAGCGACACCTTCTTGAAGAGTGATTTTATCACAATTGAGGATGTGAAGTGTAGTCAATTCTAGAGGTTGGTGACTAACCAACTAAGATATGTCTTTTAGTTCACAGTGATGTTGAAGAAGGTGCACTTAAGAAGATTATCGAGGATTTTTTTTTGAGTCATGTTCATGTGCACAATGTCGAGCTTCTAGAGTGATTTGTTTAAAATGCGATTCATACCTTTGGAAAGAAGGACTGGGGAGTAAGGGTTGCTAAGTGCTTGGTTCAACCAGAGCACTTGATGAATGTGAGAGCAGCCATAATAGGACTAAATGCATTTCCAAGGACTAGTCTAGTGGGTGACACTATTTGGATTACGATGAAACTTCACCACAACCGCATTGAAGAAGTTGTAGCTCTCCTCTGAGATGGACTCGAGCAGAATGATATGGGATTGTTTGCCCATTTTGTGCAGTCCAATGAAAATTTATTCTCACTAGCCCAAATTGAGCTCATGCAAGAAGTGGTGGAGGGAATTCAAATTCTTATCTTCATTCTCCATGTTTGAAAGAATGTACTAGAATCTCCCATTTTTGAATGTAAACATGATTAATGTAACACCATATATATCTGAATATATATATATACAAAATTTAATATTTTAATGATCTATGTTTGTCTTTTCTGTGAATGTTACTCTCTCTTTTCCTACACGTGATAAATTCTAGTTTACGTTACTGTACCATACTCAACAAATTTACATCTTTATATGGCTAAGCATGCTTGTTTATACTATAACATAATTGATAGGAACTAACCTTGAGATGACATTAGACTTCAAACAAGTTTCAAATATGTCATTAGAGTCCGCTATAGTTATGATAACCTTCAATTTTTACGCTTTACAATATTTGTTATCTTCTCTTTAAAATTTATTCACATAAGCATTCCCATTAATGGTCAATGAGGAGGTTTGTGAAACCCTGTCAAAGACCGACAAAGGTTTCCAAACCTTTCATGAGCTCTGAAATCAAACATTCTTTCCATTAGCATTCCTTATTTCAAAATCTTAACTTTCTCACGCTATTAGTTTAATTATCGACTGATGTAGAGGTTTTTGAAACAATTTCAAGGACCAACAAAGGTTTCAAAACCTTTTTAAGGGGCTGAAAAACAAAATTTTCTTTGCATAAGAGGTTCTTGGAGTGGCTATAGGAACTCCATTCAAAGTCGACAATACTAACCTCGTCAGAGACTGACAAGGTTCACAAAACTTAGAAAAATATCAAAAAAAATTTCAAGGTAAATGCAAAAGATTTAGGGCATGTGACCATAATTGAGGTAACAATTATATTCTTTCTAGTTTGAGGGATGATCATATTCCTCTCCTTTACTTGTAACATAATTTATAAGAATGTAATTCAACTATTATATTAATATAAAATAGTTCAGGCCTTTGGCCTTTTATTTTAAAAACATTTTATCATTAGAATTTGTGAGTAAAAGTTTTGAATCCACTAGTTTAAATTAGTAGGTTGAAATCCCCATGTTAAATATATAGCCATTTAGGAACTGGTTTGATGGTTAAATATGTTAGTATAATATTTGAAATATGCACTTTTAATCCGTCATATGGCAGTTAAAGTTTGTAGTTTAAATCTATTGCTTTCTAATTTTCAATCCACTTTGATTTTTTGTGAATTGAAAAATCCATTTGTTAAATTAGTAAACTTGTTGTTTTTAAGTTCATAAATTTGCTATTGGTTATTATCAATCCATTTGATTTTTTTTATGCAATAGGTTAAGGTAAAGGGAAGTTTGTGGGGTAAGTCATGGGTAAAAGCAACTTAAGGTTTATTGTTATTAAATTTATGATTTACTCTTAAATCTTCCCATGAACTCTTAAATCTTCATATGAACTCTTAAATCTTCCTTTCATTCTATTAGAACCTATAAATTCATACCTTAATGTTAAAAATATATTGTTAATCTAGTGGAATCTATGAAAATCCATACCTTGAAGTTAAAATTTAATTTTTTGATTAGGTAAGAAAGGTTTTGAAAGGGCCTTGAACTTTTTACAAGAAAATGATAGAGCTTGGAGCACAACCAAGAAACAACTATCACCTAAAGAGGACTAAAAAATACAACAAAAGGAACAACAAAACTAAAAGACCGTCCAACCCACCCAAAGTCAGGGTGGTTTAATAAATTGTTCCAATGAGATTTTCTTGATCTCAAAATGAGGATCCTTCTCCCCAAAACTGGATTTTTTGGGATAGAGAGGAGTCATACAATCACTGACAAAACCTTCACCTATTCTGAAGATATTAAAATCCATAGAGGTAATATCCTTTAAGATCCACTTTTTGAACTTCCTAAAAGGAAAGAGTAATGAAATGCTCCTTAGAAATTGGCATATGATCCTTCTTCTTCGAAACAAAGTGTTGTTTCTTATTCTTTAAACATGCAGTGGAGGTATGGCCTACTACACCATAAGAATGGCAGATAACCAAAGAGTCTTCATAGTCAATCTGCTACACCCAAGTTCTAAATTCTAAAGACTTGAGGTAATCTAAGTGGGAAGCTTCTAAATTTTCTCCATAAATACACAAAATATCATGAATAACAAGCACTTCATATATTTAGTGATCTTATCAGTAGCACAATATTTCCCAAAAGAATTGGCAATAGACATGAAAATATTTTCATTCTAAAATTCCAAGGGGAGCCCAATAGGTAGAACCAAATAGGAAACTTAAAAGTTTCCAACATAGGGTTGAAAATAGGTGACCAATTTTGAAGAATTAGACCATTAAAACCCAAAAAACAAGGGTCATCAAGAAGGACCCTAGATCTATCCTTCTAACAAGATAAGGAAAAAAGAAAAAAATCCATTCAACATTGTAGATACCTCAACCTTGCAAGAAGCTTTTGAATCCGAAGGATCCATATTCTAACAATATCAATATTAGGATGATTACCACATAACCTCCCATCAAGTGAGCTCCTAAGCCAATCAAATGTCTCAACAAAAAGAGAATCTAGAATTTGTATATCCTTTCTTTCCTTAGAAGAGATGCCCAAAATAGAACACCCAATCGAATAAACTTCCTCTACACCCCTAGAGGCAAGATCAATAGCCACAAGTATGTCATCAGGAGATGAAACAATAAAAGATGCATCAAACTTTGATAGAAACCCCCTCTCTTCTAAAGTAGGAGAAATAGGCATAGGCAGAGTCATAGCCTTGTGTTCCATAATGGAGGAAAAAACACCTTTAGGAGGGAAAAGAAACCATTTTCTGAAACCCAAAAACTGGTCACTATTAGTGGTATCAAACATAAGAACCTCAACAAGCTTATTCACCTTCAAACAAAATACGAGAGGATATTCATGAGAAAATCATCCTCTTCATTAGGGTCATCCCTATCACAAGGTGAGAAATCAAAGGTAGGTGGAGAGGAAGGAAAATATTATTCCCCCTCCCACCAAACATTCACCTCCTCACTAGCCATTTCATCAATTAAAGCATCCTCATAGCCCACACCCACTAGAGGAATCACACCATCAAAATCCACATAAACTCCATCGAAACTAATGCAATCACAATCCAAGATTACCACTGCCACCATAGGGGATAGGGTACCACTCTAGTGACCAACTCTAAACTAAAACTAACATCCTCACCATCATCAAAGCCTCCCACCATCGTTTTCATCTACAAAGGAAACCAAACAATTGTCATTACCATCATGTAGGGTTTTTTTTC
This sequence comes from Sequoiadendron giganteum, assembly GCA_007115665.2. Classification (NCBI taxonomy): domain Eukaryota; kingdom Viridiplantae; phylum Streptophyta; class Pinopsida; order Cupressales; family Cupressaceae; genus Sequoiadendron; species Sequoiadendron giganteum. Next base: position 228,706,275 of record CM021105.1, read on the forward strand.
GCTCCTTGATTCACACCTTGCTTTGCTCCATTCATCGCTCCAAGAAATTCAATCAATTTTTAATTTGATAATTAATTGATTGATACAAGTTTCTTACATGAAATTCTATTAAAATCTATGTTAAACACGAGTTAAATTTACAATACATGACAATATATGAAAATTTATGGATTTAAATTATATGTTTTTGGTTTCCTATTTGTGATGAAGTTGTGGTTTTTAAATTTCAAATTATAAAGTGGTTTAGATGTTTAGTGTGTACTATACATACGTAGCACATAGAATATAAATTTAAACATAATGCAATATATAGATAATACCACAACACTTAGGATTCAATTTGTGTACATATAGTTTAATATATATACAATGTGAGATATATACATGCAATTTTTAACATATACATAGTTTAAAAAATAAGTAATATACACATCATTTATCTTGGAGTAGTATATACATAGTGCTTGTCTTGGGATATATATCTAGTTGTGAGCCTAGCTTTTAGTCATATTGGCAACCCAAATATCTATTCAACCTTCCAACCCGTGATCTCATGAGCATCTAAGCCTATAGTTATTCTTAGGTAGGGGTTTTAATCCAAGAACCCAACTAAGTTAGTGGGTGACCAAGGGCTAGCCCATAGGGGCTAAACCCCATCCTCCTTTCCAAATGAGTGTAATTTTTTAATTCTAATTAGATTTTTAAAATTTTATAGGCATTGGAAAGTTAGCTTGGAGCTCTACATAGTGGATCACATATTTATTTTAAAATTTTCATAAAAAATAGGTATATCTGTTTGAAACTTATCCTTTGTGTTCAAACTTTAAACATTCATAAATTTTGCATATGAAGTCCTTTTTTTCATTTTTTATAAAAAATATTAAAAAAATGTAAGCAATTTATTGGTAATGTTTAATTTTTCTTTTGATTGACTTATTTTTTATCTTATGTGCAACATTTTGAATGCAATGTTTCTTGTGTGCCAAAGAATTTCATGCTTAAACTATTGACTTATTGGTTTTATAGGATAATTTGTAGAAGATATTGATTGCAAAAAAAATGATTTATGTATTATTTGTCTTCTAAATTTCTAGTTTACTCACATTGTACATTTGGATTCAAATTAAATTTCACATTTAAATTTATATTAATCAATTTACTAGTGTATTTTAATCCCAAAGTGATATCTTGTGTATGTTATTCTCTTGCACTTTTAGGCAATCTTAAGGATAAAAAATAAATATAATCTTCCTAAGCTTTATTTTAGGAGGTCTATTTCATCATCAAGGGGATGACCTGAAATCTATCATTCCAAAAGAGTATAAAAAGTGGGGAGTGAATTGAAAGACACAAATCATGGAAGATAAATTCTTCATTTGGGCTAAGCCCCCAATAACTATACTTTGGGGAAGTGAAGGAGAAGAGTGGGTCACCCTCCCCTACAAGATATTTGAAATATTTCAATTTCATATAAGAAAATTAGGCCTCATATATTCTTGTGGTATATTGAGTATGTTAGTATAAATAGAGTCATTATCATACCTAGTTAGCTAGTCACCTTTCTAGGATTGATGTATTCACACCTAACTTAAGTTTACTTATATTTCTTTTTCTTTTGTCTCACTTCATAGAATTGAGACATGTGTCCTTATGAGTTGAGGCACCTATTAACACTTTCTTACAAACTTGTCAAGTGAGCTCACAAGTGTCTCATCTTTGGAGGGGTAGTCAAAGTTCCACTCCTACATTCTCACCTCCTCATCCTTGCCTATATATGCAAGGATTTATCATTGTATTATACACTCTTCATATTGTATTGAATGAAATACTATTATTCTTATTTTTTTCACTTGTGGAAGTTTGTTTCATGCTCTTGATCTTAGCATTCTCCAACATGGTATCAAATCCATGAGAGCATGTTCCTTCCTGCATCGAGGTGAATCCTAAACAAATCCTTATCAACAAAGTGTCATAGAGACAATCATACACCACCATTGCATCTAGAAGGCTCGAGAAAGAAAAAATACCTTTCATTTTTTGCAAATTTTTGGCATATTATACTAAAAGTTGTTAAAAAAATAGTAGAGGGCCAATTTGATCCTCTGACCATCTGCCATTAGGTATAAAATTGTACCTTGAAGGCATTTTTGGCCTATTTGCATGTAGGGTTCTTGGCCTATTCAACCTCTTTGGCAGGTTTTGTGTTTATATGCGTGTAGGTTTCATTGTTGAGTTTTAGCCTCTATTAGCATTACAAATCCTATCTAGTCTCTTGCGGGTTCTTCCTTTGGCTGAGAACCTCCCAGGGTTTCAATAAAGGCATAGTATATATACACCCTTTCCCTATGGTAACTTAGGTAGTCAATAAAGGTGTAGGTTTTTTTTTGTGCGACTTGTGCTTCTTTTGTAGGCACCATACAATCTTCCCTCAAATACACACACCTCTATCATGACCCAAACTCCTACCCACTCACACAATGGATGACTAAATTTTTTTCATAGATATTGGAGTTAAAGAATTAAAAATATTTGAGATTCACACAACCTCCATTTTCTTTGAGGTCGCACCCTACAAGCAAGTCACATATCTTCTACAATGCCCTATTGAAAGAGCCCCCCAGATGCATAAAGCCCCACATAAATCAGCCTTGGTATTGGCATTGGTGGCATGAAAATTTGATTACAAATCTTGCAATCCCTTCTATAAACCCACACCATCAATCCACCTTTTTCCCTAGTATAGTTGACTAATTCTGCATTATCAGTGACTTGTACATAAGGGTCTCTAAACTCTGTAAGCATTGAAGGGAGATTAAAAAACAATTTGTTTACTAAGGCATTTATATCTATATTTTGTGTGAAGACTTGAGGTTTTGTTTCAATGGGCTTCATTCCACTACACATTTTTTTAAACATCCAGAGGACCAAATTACCCTCTCCACACATTGACACCTTCAACTAGAAATTTGAGGCCTCCACCAAAGGCACCTCACTCTATGTCTTTGACTCGACCAGAACACTCCAAGGACCTCATCTACATTGGCATTTAATATAAGTCCTCCAAAATATAGTGATCTTAACGTTTTTTTTCCATCCTTGGTATTTATTTTTTGGTAATTAATTGTCAAAATTTTGTAAAGGGATGGATAATTTTTTCCTTACAAGTGTTGTAAAAGGGATTTTTTTCATTTTGGCGTAACTTACATTTGGGGATGGTTTTTCAAGTCTAGATAGTTTATGGAAATCTCTTTCCGAGCTTGAAATTTCAGTGTCGAGATGATTTCAAAATTGTAATTTTTTAACCTTTGAAAATAAGTGTACTTTGTGCAATTTTCGATGATGCATAACTTTCACCCTGTTTTTTAAAAAATGACAATTTTTTTCTTGAAATTCATCAAAATTTCACAAGGATTCTAGATTTGTCATCAAATTCAAGTTTTGAAAATTCTATTTTTCACAATTTTTAAAATTCTCCGTGAGTTAAGCTTATAAATCTTATCTTGCATCTTTCTAGGGGGTCTACATTCAAATATAATATAATTTTGGGGGGTTTGGTAAGGAACAACTTTAAGTGACTTGTAGTGTGGGCATCATGGATCCAAATTTTTATTTGTCAACGCCACATGATTTCTGCACATGGAAAGTCAAAGTGCAACAACTACTTCAATCTAAGATACAATGGCAAATTATCAATGGAAACCACATGTAGTTTACTAGAGATTTTGAGCAGTTTAATTATAAAAAAATTTAGGTGAAGCAATGGGACTAATAGGTCTTATAATTTTTGATAGTTAACAATTTCACATTTTTAATTGTACAAATCCTAAGAAAATATGGATTTTTTTTTAATATCTCTTTGGTAAGTTGATGAATTCAAGATTCTATAATTGGATGTTGAATCAACAACATTTTCTCCTGATGCCTTCTCTTCTATCAAAGATTTCTTATTTTAATTCAAGTCTTTTCTTTCTAGACTACAAGGTTGTGATTAAACAAAAATAGACAAGGAATGTGTCTTCTTGATTATGTCAAAGCTAAAAGGTCCTTATCAAATGTTTGCTTCTTCTTTCTACTCTACAATGTATGCTCTTGGATCAACACATATAATACCTTCTTTTAAATAGTTTTATGATAAAATTATAAGAGAACAATCTAAACTAATCTCTATGGATATTATCACCTCTTCAAAAAGTCAAGAATTAGTTGCTCAATTATCTAAGGGAAAGAAACAAACTAAGGATCAAGATAAGGGATCAAAATCAGTAACCTCATCAAAATCATCTCCCTTATCAAAAGCGAAACTTTATAAGGACAAGACAAAATGTACTTATTGTAAGAGACTAGGGCATGAAGAACACCAATGTTACAAAAAGGAAATTTATGACTTGAAGACTATTCTTCAAAAAACTAAAATTCAATTTCCTAAGAAAAGTGGTTCTTCCCTTTCCGCATCAACATCATCCATATTTTTAGCAAAGGATAAGAATAAGGGTATGTCACTCATTTATTTTGCAAACAACACATCACACAAGTGGCTTATTAATTCTAGGGCATCGCACCACATGGTTGCATCCATGGAACTATTTTCCACATTTGAGCCTTGTTTATTCCCACCAATATTGATGGTGAATAACACCTATATGTTAGCTCTTGGAAAATTATCTATTGAAATTGGAGAAGAAATAATCAATAATGTAATTTATGTACCTTCCTTATCTAATAATCTCCTTTCCTTTTACCATATTACACATAATGGCACAAGAAAAAAATTTGAGTTCACACAAAATTCTTTGATCATCAAAGATTTGAAGATTAGAGACACCATTGTCATAGGTCATGTTGATCATGATTCTAGATTGTATTCATTTTATTCCTTTGGTTCTATCAACTTTGATGATGGTTTGAGTATACATTACACTGACACCTTCATCATGCATAAATAGATACAGTTTGGTTATTTTGAACCTTGGAGTTCTATCCTCCTCATTAGTTCCTTCACCTTACAATGATATCACATCTCCTTCATATTCTTCTTCTTTATTATTGAGTGTCACTGCATCATTGGTTTCTCATGATTCAAGGCAACACGATATTCATAGTTGTGCTTCCACTATAGTTGAATGGGATGATTAATTACATATCATATCATTTTTTTTTAATGAATCCCATTTTATAGAGTTGACAAGAACCTTTGATGATAGCCACATAAACATTGTTTTCAACCCATATATATCTTTGGTTTTTGTTCTACCTCAGCCTTTGCATGGAGCATTTGAGCAACTTTTAGAGATTTAACCATTATCTTTGGATCTTATGCATTATTCAAAGTCTTCTATTCTTCTCACATGGGAAGTTCTCATGCACCTATCTTCAATTCATCTTCTTCCATGAGGAAGAAATACTATTTGAAATTCAAGGATCACATGATGCATTCCTCTTTGAGCATCACTCAACATTGTAGGTTCTATGTTCTTATAGGGGGCCTCCATAGCCTCTCTTTTTATCTCTTATTGGGGGAAAAAATCTTGTACTTATGTGTTAGAAGTAGTCCTTGGGGGTCATCATGAGTACTTCTTCTATCTTATTCACTTGTACATTTCATTTCATTGCATCATTTCTCTTTTGGAGATGGGGTTTTTTATTTCCCATTAGGTTTTTCTCATTTACTCCACCTTTTGAGAAATTTGTACATGAGTACCTAACATGATTGTAAGGCCTCACTATTGTCTAGTCAAATTGGTGTTAGAAATAGTTTAGAGGAAGGGTCCCTAATTGAATAGTCCACTAAACCCTTGCAAAGGCTCCATTAAATTATCAACCAGGCCTTTGTAAGCTTTGATGATGCTAGCATTGTATGTGCATTCATAGACTCTACATGACCTATATCATCAAGTATAGGTGGTTTACACATGTGTAGGAAAATAGTAAAGATTGGAAAAGGAAAATAAAGAATAGAATACAAAATAGGGTAAACAACTTAATTTTCTATTGATTTTATGGGTACCTTCGGCTTAACAATGTAACTATGAACTACTAAACTTGAGCTCTACAATTTCACTAGTACTTTTGATTCTTATTTCTAACTACTTGACTCACTCCAAAGGACGACTTAATGATGCATTACAAAACTTAAAGTATGTGAATAAGTATCATTCATGTGCATTTAAATAAGAATCTACTGAAATGAATGCAATGATGTAAACATCTATATTGAAAACAAAAATGAATGTGGGTGAACAGTACCTTGAGTAGCCCTTACTAGTGCACAAGCACCTTTGATGCAATTTTGGGTTATATTGTGAAAATTTGGTTTTTGATTTTTTTGTCTTGATTGATGTAAATAAGGTAATTTGAGACCATCCTAAGTGGTTTAGGACCATTTTTGGTCATTAGGTGAAATTTAGGCGAATATTGTAAAAATTGTAAAAGTTGCTCAAAAAGTTGTCAAGCAACTTGTCAAAAAGTGTCATTAAGGTGTTTTTTCAACAAACTAATCAAAAGGTGGTTGTAAATTATTATTTTTGGTTGGAAATGTATAAGGACACCATCCAAAACTCGAATTGGAGGTTGGAGGCATTGTTTTTGAAGCTTTGATGAATGAAGCAATCATTTTCTAGGCATTTTCTAATGTTCAGTAATGTTATGTCATTTGGTACGGATTGTACGGTCCATATTTTGATATGAAATAAATTTAATTTTGTTTCCATGTGAGTCTGATTTCATTTTATTCAAGTCTCATCAAATTTCAGTAATATTTGAATAAGTTATGATCATTTTGGTGAAGGCTTCTTTGTTCTAACAATGTTTTCCAAAATTTGTAGTCTGAAAATGTGCTTGTACAGCCCTGTACAGAATGGTGCGAGTCTAAAAATTGGATGAATGGAAAGGTTCAGACAATCCTATTTCTCAAAACTACATGTAACAGATCTAGGGTTTCTAGGAAGCTTAAAAAAAATTCATATCTTGCGATTTACCTATTGAAAATTTCTATAACTTTGTGAAAAACTTTATTTTGATGTGTTCTATGTTTCCACCAAAGGAAAAGTCACAATTCTATCATTTGAGTGGTTTATGAAGGTCCATATGTTTTCACTAGCCCTAGGATTGTCAGTTAGGCCTAGTCAAAAGGAGGACAGTCAGTTTTTGAGCCTTTCCATACGAAAGGAACCCTACCTCATTTTGAGATATGCGTATGAAGAGCCAAATGAGTATTTGAAATTGGTCAAATTTTTTGTAGATCAGGTCTGCTCTGAAAGTTATGTCCAAAAACACCTTTTTGAAAGGCTACAAACAATAATGGTGGTTTGTGAAGGAAAGCCCATTGTTTCATGTTTAAAGGCACTTGTGATTGGTTTTCTAAGGTTTTTTGGTTATTATACACCCCTGATCTACGTCAAATTGGTATCAAAGCCCACAAGATATGTGCAGGAGTAATTAATTATGTTGATTAGTATTTGGTTAAGTATGTGTGTTGCAGATTGACAGGTTGATGAGAAGAGCCTAGATACCAAAAGATTGGGCAAGGAAGAAAGAAAATAAAGCCCTAGGTGAGGTATGATGAGAAGAAGACAAGAAGAGAGTGAGGATACCAAGATGCAGCAACAAACTCAGAAGAAAAGCATTAAGAAGAAAAATGGGCAATGAGTATCATCATTATTAAATAAGTTGTTCAAAGTGGCAAAGAAGCTGCAAGAGGAAGAAATAGAAAAGATGATATAGGAGGAAGAAATGGAAGCCAAGAAAGAAAGAAAGAAAAATCGGGTTTTTACATAATACAACACCCCACACCCTATTTAGTGACTTGGATTTAGATAGGTAATAGGGTAGTTGTAAGTGAGCAATAAAAAGTTGAGTTTCATATAGGCAATTATCAAAATGAAATAGTTTGTGATATTATGCATTTGGATGTATGTCATATTGTGTTTGGAAGGTTATGGTATTATGGTAGGAAAATGAATTATAACAGCAAAAAAAACACATACGAGTTGATAAATGATGAAATGAAATATGTGTTAACATCCTTGAGGGATGAGTGCATAGGAATTGAAAGCTTTTTATTAAGTGAGAAGAGTAAAGTACAATAGTATGAGGCAAAGAAAAATGAGGTAATGGTTGAGGTAATAAATTTTGAAAACAACATGTTATTTGAAAACTCAATTAAACAAGAAATGGAAGAATTTTCTTTCGAATTTTCTCAAACTAATGAAAGTAATAGTGGCGTTGATGTTGAAGTGGGTGATGTTCAAGAAGAAGAAGAGGAGATAACAAAAGAAGTTGTAGAGGGCTCAAGGATAGTCCAAAGAGAGAAGATAGTCATGGAGGATAAGGAGATAACATGATTCTCAAGAGAAGAATCACAAGTTGAGAATGTTGATGTCAAGGAGAATGGAATAGTGGATGAGCAATTCAAAAATTAAAATTAATGGCTGAATAAGGTTGAGGTGAAGCCAAAGATTTTGGACAATAATGAAGAGAACATAATGTATGGCAAATAACATGAGGTGGATGATGAAGTGAAGTATGAAGAAGAAGAATGTGATTTCTTTAATATGTTTGTTTCTTGTGCAGGTAAATAAGACAAAGTGGATGAAAGAGAACATAAAACTCCAATTGCAGTCAAAGCTAAAGTTCGAATGAGGAGACAAACATAAAACCATGGATATATAGCCCCTAGTTGGCCTTGGCTCAAGAAGCATGTTGTTGGACCAAAAATAACAAGTGCACCAGTTCATGCAACTATATTTGACATCAAACAAAGAGAAAATAATTCACACATGCAAAGGAATTGAAAGACAATAAAGAAGATTCCTATTTGAGATGGAACTCAAATATTTTCTCTCTAGGGAGTATCATGCAAGAGCACCTTCGATGCAATTTTGGGTTATATTGTGAAACTTTAGTTTTTGCTTTGTTTTGGCTTGATTCATGTAAATAAGGTCATTTGAGACCATCCCAAGTGGTTTATGACAATTTTTGGTCAGTAGGTGAAATTTAGGCAAATATTGTAGAAATTGTAAAAGTTGCTTGAAAAGTTGTCAAAAAATGTCATTAAGGTGTTTTGTTAAAAAAATAATCAAAAGGTGGTTGAAAATAGTTGGTTTTGGTTGGAATGTATAAGGACACCCTCCAAAACTCGAATTGGGGGTTGTATACATTGTTTTCGAAGTTTTGATGAATGGAGCAATCATTTTCTAGGCATTTTCTAATGTCCAGTCATGTTCTGTACCATTTAATTTTTTCCATGTGAATCTAATTTTATTTTCTTCAAGTCTCATCAAATTTCATTAAGATTTGAATAAGTTATGATCATTTTGGTGAATGTTGCTTTGTTTTAACAATGTTTTCCAGAATTTGCAATTTGAAAACGTGCTTGTACAGCCTTGTACAAACTGGAATAGGTTTGAAACTTGGATGAATGAAAATATTTTTATGTTACGACAGAAAATTCTTTTTACTAGTAATTTTGGAAATGCATTTTGAAGGGTCAAACAAGCCCATTTCTCAAAACTACATGTAGCATACCTAGGGTTTCTAGAAAGCATAAAAAAAATTCATATCTTGTGATTTAACTGTTGAAAAATTATAGAAATTTTTGAAAACCTTCATAAATATGTGCTATATTGTTTCCACCAAAGGAAAAGTAATAATTCTATCATTTGAGTGGTTTATGAAGGTCCATATGTTTTCACTAGCCCTAGGATTGTCAATTAGGCTAGTCAAAATGAGGACAATCAATTTTTAAGCCTTTCCTTACAAAGGAACCCTACCTCATTTTGAGATATGTGTATGAAAAGCCAAATGGGTATCTGAAATGGGTCACATTTTTTTTAGATCAGGTATTCTATGAAAGTTGTTTCCAAAAAGGCCTTTTTAAAAGACTACAAGCAATAATGGCGGTTTGTGAAGGAAAGCCCATTGTTTGATGTTTAAAGGAACTTGTGATTGGTTTTATGAGGTTTTTTGGTTGTTATACACCCCTTTTCTACATAAAATTGGTATCAAAGCCCACAAGATCTGGGCAGGAGTAATTAATTATGTTGATTGACATTTGGTTAAGTATGTGTGTTGCAGATTGTCAGATTGATGAGAAGAGTCTGGATACCAAAAGACTAGGCAAGGAAGAAAGAAAAGAAAGCTCTAGGTGAGGTATGATGAGAAGAAGAAAAGAAGAGAGAGAGGATAAAAAGATGCAACAACAAAATCAGAAGGAAAACATTAAGAAGAAAAATGGGCAAGGGGCATCATCATTATTAAATAAATTGTTCAAAGTGGCAAAAAAATTATAGGAGGAAGAAATGAAAAAGATGATACAAGAGGAATAAATGGCAGCCAAGAAATAAAGAAAGATGGAAAATGAAAGCTTATTTCGGACTACCTGCAAGTCTAAAGGTAAATACTATCAAGTAGTGATCTCAGATATCTGCATGGATAATATTGTTTCTGAATATATGGTAGATAAATTGGGTTTGAAAAGAATACAACACCCCCCACCCTATTCAGTGACTTGACTTTAGACAGGTAATTGGGTAACTATAAGTGAGCAATAAAAAGTTGAGTTTTATATAGGAAATTATAAGGATGAAATAGTTTTGTGATATTATGCATTTGGATGTATGTCACATTGTGTTTGGAAGGTTGTGGCATTATGGAAGTTTAGTGAAGTATAACAACAAAAACAACACATATGAGTTGAGAAATGATGAGATGAAATATGTATTAACATCCTTGAGGTATGACTACATAGGAATTGAAAGATTGTTGTTAAGTGAGAAGAAGAAAGTACAATAGTATGAGGTAAAGAAAATTTAGGTAATGGTTGAGGTAATAAAATTTGAAAACATGTTGTTTGAAAACTTAGTTGAACAAGAAATGGAAGAATTTTCTTTTGAATTTTCTCAAACTAATTAAAGTAATAGTGACGTTGATATTGAAGAGGGTTTGTAGACACCTAAACAATGTCCTAGCTCACGAACTAGCATTTTGGCACTCATATTCATCTATTAATTAAGTGATTTAACATCATTTAATTAATTCATCATCAAATAACATCGAACAACATCAGACAACATTGAATAGAATCAAACATCGAACAACATCAAACAACATCAAATAGCATCAAACAACATTCAACATCATCGAACAACATCAAACAACATCAAACAACATTGAGAAACATCAAACAACATCGATAAGCATTGAACAACATCAAACAACATCGAACATCATCAAACATCATTGAACAACATTGAACAACATCGAACAACATCTCGTAACATCTCGAAATGACTTGAAATTGTCCCGAAACATCCCGTAACATCTCAAAATGACTTGAAATTGTCTCGAAACATCCCGTAACATCCCAAAACCATGCCGAAACAACTTAGAATCATCCAGTAATGTCTCTGATCATCTTGAATCATATCGAAATCATCTCAAAACATCTCAGAATCATCCTGTAATGTCTCAAAACATCTCAAAATCATACCACAACATTCCCACATTACACCACATCAAAACAACATCAAAAACCCTAATTCCTCTATTAATTGAATAATACAACATTATTTAATTAATTCACTTTTTCATCATTTCCAACAAATTAAATAAATTTTATTTATGTAATAAAGTCCTGAAAACCCTAATTCCTCTATTGATTAAATAAAAAAACATTATTTGATTAATTCACGTTTCATAATTTTGACCAATTAAATAAATCACATGTATTTAATAAAGTCCTAATCTCAATTTATTTCATCTTGATTGATTAAATAACACCAATTATTTAATTATGTCACTAAATCACCTTATTCCTCTAAGCGGATTAAATTATTAAATAATAATTTAATTACGACACTTTCCCTCCAAAATTTGAATAATTAAATCAAACTATTCAAATCAATTATCAAAAATTAAATCAAACTAATACAACTTTGTTTGCAAAAGTCAAACTTGATTGCACGTTCAACTCCAAAAAGGAATTAATTAATTAAATCAATTAATTCATATTCCTCACCCACTTTTTGATTGAGTAAATTAATATTGTTGGCTGAGCAATCTAATTTGTTAACTAATCAATCCAAATTGTTAACTAAGCAATCTAATCTGTTAACTGATCAATCACATTCCTAACGAAGCCATAAAATTCCTAACTAAGCCATCAAAATCCTGATTGATCAATCTAAATATGTTAACTGATCAATCACGTCCTTGACTAGCCAATCTATTTCTCAATCACCTAAATTGTGCAATCAACTTTGCATAATTTTCTCATGTCTAATTCCTCTCAACACACTCCGATCGTTGATCTGGATATTCTTCAAAATGATCTTGATCGTCCATTTCAAATCACATCTTCTATATAACAAACCCCTTTCCTCATAAATAAGGATCAGAGAATCAACATACATTGAGCAACGAAGTGCTGTCAAGAACACCATTGATAGAGCTTCACCATTGTCTTCGATCAACCAAACACAACAATCACTTGTCAAGATTTTGCACATGAACTTTGGAGGCTTCATGGTGATAAGAACAACCCAACATTAGGCGAATACACTCCACTACAGGATGATACAACTATGTTATTCATGTTCATTCATTTATGTAGTCATAGATCAATTTATGCATGTTAGAATAGCTTAGTTTCATTTCATATGTGTAGGTTTAGATCTTAGATTAATGTGTTTAATCTTAGTTTAGATCTTAGATTAACATGTTTTTTATCCATCTTTTGGTGTAATGTTCTCCCCCTTAGACATTCTGGAATGCCCGATGGGACCCTTCTCCCCTCTAATGTTTGTTTGAGTCATTTTTGAAGATGTAGGTCCTGGAAACACATTTGACAGAGTTTTCATGCTTTTTCCCAAAAAACTTGCGCGCTTGTCTGACAAGAAAACTATGCTATTGTTTGAAACTTGAGCTATTGCCTGACAAGAAAACTATGCTATTGTTCAAGAACTACGCTATTGTCATGGGAATGGCTCTATTGTCTAAAAATTGCATGCTTATTTTTTGATAGTGTTAGATTTTTCTGTTTGATTTGAACACCTATTCCTGGAACTAAGCAGTTGTCTTTTTTCTGTGCGTTTGTATTTTTTTTTGAGCAGTTGTTCTGACAGACAAGTGCATGGATCCTGAACTATTGTAATAGGATTTTTCATTAACTATTGTTTGTATTTCAATGTGTAAGCAGGTATTGGTGGATCTGATGCAAGATTCAAGTAACATTAACATGTTTGTTGTAGGGAAGGTGATCGGTCTCAGTTTTTGATTTAATTTTAATTGACTTAAGAATCTAAATTCGGTGCTCTAAAATGAACAAAAAATAACTCATTTTTGATTAAGTGTTTAAAAATTGTACAAAGTCATGATTTCTTAACTTAGGAATCTAAATTTGGTGCTCTAAAAAATGAACAAAAACAAACTCACATTTGATTTAGTGTTTAAAAATGAACCAATTTCCTATTTTCTTAACCTAGGAATTTGAATTTGGTGCTCTTACAAAGAACAAAAAAAAACACTTCAATTTTGGGATCTAAAAAATGAACCTATTTCATGTTTCTTAACTTAAGAACTTTAAATTTGGTGCATAAAAAGAGTAAAAATGATTTCCATTTGTTGACACACGCACAATTTTCATTTGTTGACCAATTGGAGACAAGGACTGTTTTCTTAGAAACACCCAAATTTGGAGCTTAAAATGAGCAATTCATTTCTTTTGTATTGCACCATTGTGATTTTTGAATGAAATCCTGAATACTTCCTATTGGTGCAAGTAAAAAGAATAATTTTTTTTATGTTATTCACATATTTATGGGGATAACACCGCTCGAGGTGTTTAAAATGAATCAATTTGCTATGGATTGTTCACTGCGCCTTCATTGATTGGCAAAGCTAGAGTGTTTTATCTTCTTCCCTCACACCTTTTGGTGATCTTGGGTGAGCGAAAGAACAGTTTTGAGCATTGCAATTTATTTTTAAGTTTACCTTAAAGAGGGGGCTTGCCTTGAGATACATCCCACGCTGGAGAACTCATTGCAAGCTCTCAAAGCACGTTTACTAGTGGGATATATTAAAGGTTGTGAAATCATAAGAAAGTAGCTTCAAGTCATGCTAACAATAGAATGCACCTAATCCCATGCCTTAAGTGGAACGAGAATGGTTAAAGAGCCTTAAGTGGCCAGTGGGTGAGTGTCAGATTTCTATGTTCATAGTTACCACTAGGAGCCAAATTGTTTTAGATGCCAGCCTATTATCCAAAAAACTTCTTTGAAAGTGGTGCATCGAAATTTATTTATGAGAAGTTACTTTCCATGTTCGACTATAGGCCCACGCCATAAGTTGCATGTAAAATCATCTTTTCAGAGTGTGAGGCAAGCCTAACTAAGAGAATGGTGTCTATCCCCCAGGGTTGTAATTATTGGTTTATGTTAAACTTGGCCCATTACATTCAAAACAATTTGACATCAAATTTTGTGATTGGTTTCAAGAAAAATAACACATTAAAAAAAAACATTGAACGAGATGGTTGAACCAAAAATCCTTTGATTTAGTGCATCCTTGTGAAAGAAGCCTTATGTTTGCACCCCTTTGAAAGGATCTTTCCTTAGAGGTTTTCGAACATTCTGGCTTTGATTTCAAGGTACATTAATCAAAGTAAACATTTGGGAACTATAGCTTGGGTGTTGTGATTTCATAACCTAAGTTATAGACATGAAGGTCACATAATTCCATGCTTGTTGAGTCAATCCAAGTGTTGTCTTATCACTTTCCATACTTAAAAAATGGAGAAAAAGTTAAGAGATTTGTTTATAAGATCATTTTTTGAACCAAAACAATTGGAAAGACAGAAGGTCAGATAGTCCCACATCCATTATTTCCATCCTACCTATTTGAAATAAAAATCAAACAAACCATTAAGGTCATTCTTCCACTTAGACGTCCATGATATCAACAGTTACTTGGGACTCATAGATAGTATAAGTAAGATTTCCCGCAACATATCCTCTAGACAAGGAAGTGGGATATAGACCTTAGTTCTTCAACATTTTGATTTCCAAGAATTAGTATCATTCCAAAACAACACTCAAACCCTAAGGTCTTGAGATTCACAACCATCCCATAAACACCATCAAAATTTATGACCATCTAGCAACCAATTGTCCCTATTCAACAACAAGATCTTGTAGCACCGATCATTCAAACTAGTCTCACATTTATTAAAGGTGAACAAACTGACATCATAAGCAGCTTGAGAACCTTCATTTTTGAAAAGAATGAAACACCCTACCAGTTTCTCACCACATCAGTTGTCCTAGACAAAGAGGAAGAGAAAGCTGACATAACAGTAGAGAGACCCATATTACCACCATCAGTGTGGCAATAAATATCCCCTTCATGATCTCACACAAGGTCAAGATCCCTAAGGTAAAGTCCACAGGTCATCATTTTAGACTTAGGCATCTTAGTCCAAAAGATCTCAGGAAACACCTTTGGGCACTTCACAAAACCAGAACTAGGTTGGTATATAACTTTTACAAATGAGCTTCCAAGAACAACCCAAACTTGTATTCCTTCTACTATTGTCAGAATCTGGGTCTGTTCCAACAGTTCCAATATCTTACATAATCTGTAGGACAACATTAGGTCTTTAAGATTTGAGTCACCTAGAGAGTACACCACTCTCCCATAGGAGACCCAAGTTTTTTATGACAACCATGAGATCACAACATAGGAAAAAAATGGAAGCCAACAAGAACACCACCAATAGGCCTCCAACAAACACCACAAATGATGGAAGTGGCCCATGAGGATATAAACCAAGTGACCTTACGATAGGGTATTGAGTATTGAAACATCCCCAAAACATGTCTATCTATTACCCAAATCACTCTTATCAAGGAGGGAAACAACATCAAGGGTTTCAAAACCCCCATCAAGGAATAAGTCCAAAACATCAAAATTCCCTAAATAAAACAGAGAGAGATCTTGAGGAAATTAAATGAAATTGAAATCTGACATATCACCAATGCCATGCACAAATTCAGAATATTACATATCCACAATGAATGGACATCATTCCACAAACAAATCAATATCCACATCAACAACACTTCCAATATTAGCAGTATCAAGAAGTTTCGTAAAACCAAGGTGTACCTCTAGTGCAATATCAAAATGTATCTCAGTCACAGTATCAAGAAGTTATGCAACACCAAAATGTACCTCAAGTTGTAATGTCCCCATTTTTAGCACTTCATTTTTCAGTGATTGGTAACCTATTCCAAGTGTGTTGTCGACAAGTCAGTGGCAGAATTAGGGTTTTTAGCTATTTGCTGGGTTCTCTTGAAGATTCAGGGTTTTGTTTGTTGGAGTTTGGATGTTTGGATTCTGGATTCCTTCTGGGTTTTCAGAGAGCTTCACAGAGGTATGACTTGCAACGACTTCGAGCAACCTTTCCGAACTTACTATTTTTAGTAAGTTATGACAGCTACATCTCGGAGTTTGGGAGTTTGGATTGCAGACTCTTTTTGGGTTTTCAGAAGGCTTCACAATGGTGTCGTATGCATTACATTCCGAGCAACTTCTTGAATTTACTATTTTTAGTAAATTCTATATTTAGCAGTGGTCCAGTCAACACCAGCTCAATCAACTTTCCTCTTCTGGCAGTTCATTGGGTAATTCTCATTTTTGGCTTAAGGGGTTCATTTTGGAGAAATAAGTTATTTTAAGTCAAAATGTTTTATTTTATAAATACCCCTTGGCCTAGTGATATAACTTAAAAGTTGTTTTAAAGAAGGGGACCTTGAGGGGTATTTTCTCATGAAGGAAATATTTTTATATTTCTAAAAGTCAATAATTGCTCAAGGGAAAATGGACGCCAACTTTTGGAGAAAAGATGATTTTAAATTAAAAAAAATTTGCCTTCATGAAAAGGGACGCCATTTTGAAGGAAGACTGGGTCAAAACCCTAAAATCATCTTGAAGTTAGGGCGCACCTTCTGGAAGCTTCTGGAGGGTCTTCTCAAAATTATAAAAAGGGAGCCTTGGGTCTTCATTTCTGATCTTATGTTTATGACATTGTTATGCTGCCGGAATGGCTTTGGGACTGCTTTGAGGAATGAAAGCCTCCTAGGTTGGTTCTTCTTCTTGCTTGAAAGACAACAACTAGTTGAGAGGTTTAGTTGTAGTTGGTTTCCTTTCATTGTAGTTGGTTCTTCCCACACTCTGTAGTTGAGTTATTGTATTTTCTGTCAATTTTAGAGTTGCCGGTTTGTATGGCTGTAGGTTGTTTTTACTCACAACTCAAGAAACATAAATAATATTGTTCTGGGTACTGTTCCAATCTATTTTCCTATGTAGAGTGACCATATGTGCAAGTTTCTAGAATTTTATTTAAATTCTATGAATTATTTAAAGTAAATCGCCCTTGCTTGCAGGCAATTTCACTTTGTAAGTGCTTGGAAGTCGTGCAAAATCAATAGGGGTCTTTGTGAGAAGTTTTTGTGATCCATCTTCATTGTCATCATCATTAGAATGTTTTGCAATTTATTTCAAGTTAAATGAATGAGTATTGAGAGAGATATGAGTATTTAAGTGAGTTCTCGAGTTGCTGGTTTCACCATTTTTAACTGCAGGTCTGTCATATCAGACTTAGTAAAATTATTAATAGGGATGGGATTGTCTATCTTAGTCATATTAATCATTCTGGAGTAGCTCTACATTTCAGCAGTTTGATTATCACTATAATCCGTTGTGCTTGTAGGAGATATATTACATTGTAAGGCTATTAGTAGTACTAACCAACCAATATTCACATTTGTAAGCTCTTTATTATATTTCCCACTATTAGTGGAAGAGGCTGGCTTGCCGCCTATTTACTTTGATTTGCATTGTAATATCTTACATCTCCACCCTATGGTAGCTCCATTCCCACTCCGGGTTTGAAAGCACATTCTGGGTGTTGAGTTTACTTTCAGCATAATAGAAGATAGGGATCCTTTGATCACATGCTCGTCGTCATCCGGTGCATTCTTGGTTAGAGTTCTTTATTCAACATTGCTTTGAGATCCTCTAACCATATGCTCATCGTCATCCGGCGCATTCTTGGTTAGAGTTGAATTCTGCATCGTTTGGTTTAAGTGCTAACCCTAACGGATGTGTGTTGCTTTGCTCATTGTAATTGGAAATTGAAGAAATTTGGCTCAGAATATTTCACAAGTGCAATATCAAAATATACCTCAAATACAAAATCAAGGAATTCTATTAAATCAAGAGAAAAATAATCGTGAAAAGCCACAGAGGAAAGACTACCAACTGGGAAGGAAATTAACCCCTTTGGGAGAGACTTTAGAGGTAATCATGCATAAAATAGTACAAAAAGAACTTTTGAAAATCAATGATAGTCCAACTTATCATGAACCAAGCTTTAAAACCCCTTGGTATAACCAATACGAATGAAGTGAGTTCCACAAAATCAAGGGTCATAGAACGAACAAATGCACAACACTCAAACATATCATCCAAGAACTTATTGATCAAGGAGAAATAGCTATTGAAAATGACATTCAAGGGCCATCTACCAATGAGAAAAATGATAATATCTCAACCTAAAACATTGAAATCAACAGTCAAGATCTATCTATCACTGATCACATTGACAATATCTCTACATCATCCAGTGAGCAAGATGACATACATTAAGGATTTCATCTTGAGCATGATCAAAATAAATCACCCAAGTCTAACAATGATCCAATCCAAGATATATTGACATCATCCAACCTCATGGCAGTACATATTGATGATCAAGAGACTTTTAATCTAATGCTTATACCCAATGTAGAAAATCTAGACAAAGAACTATTACCCATATGCCCACATTTTGAGAAAATCCAAGGATCCTTTACATGCAATCCCTTCTTTGAAATTGATCCATGTCAAGAATGTAATAAAAAAATGTCAAAGATGATACCACACAAAGTCAATATCAAGAAACCTTACCATAAAAATACTACAATGACTTGGTAGATATCTTCCAAGACATAACATGTTTTCCAAAAGAAGAAAAAATCCATATACTAAGCACACATACATATGCTCATGAGATGCTCACTCCTAATGGACATGTAGATGATCTTCATCCAAGAAAAGAGTCTCATACTCTTGAGATCATTACCAAGGAACAAGAGTCTCCTACTCTTAACATCTGTACACAAGATCAAGACATAGCATAAGCTAGAGACATCAGAAAGGGATCATGAAGAAGACTTATACATAAATTGTGAATAAAAAACATCTTGTGGGGACATACCATAAATGGATTATAAAGAAGACTTATATATAAGTTGTGAATCAGAAACATCTAATGAAGACATATCAAAACTGAATCATGAGGAATAATTTTACGTGGATAGTAAATCAGAAACACCTCTTGAAGAATCATTAAAATATGATATTTTACAAGATCAAGCCAAATATATCTATCAAGAAGGTATCCCACATTTGAAGGAGCCTATCAGTGAGGAAGCCACCAAATTTAAAGATCCACAATAGAGGAAAGAAAGATTAGCACCTTGTTTTCAAGGTGAGATATATCCCATTGCAAGGAAACTCTCTCAACAGATTCAGTATCAAGATAGAGGATTAGGCCTACATGAACAGGGTATCCTAGAATCAATGCAGATTATTGGCAATCCTAAGCATCAAGGTCTTGGTTATTCAATGGAATCCAAACATATCAGGGATACCTCCATAATACTGGGGGTAGCTCTATCTAATGCAAGAATCAACATAGAGAGCATGAAGAGTCCTTATGATGAAATTGATACCAACACTACAACTAGCCATATCATGAATCGTCATCCACATATATTTCCATCCTCTGATTGGGACCAACAATAAGAGAAAAAAACTATATCAAAAAAGGAAGAAGTCATTGAAGCAAAATGGAAAAGAAAAATTTGAATGGATACAAAAGAAAAAGAAAGAAAATCATCTCTATAAAACTCCATTAGTCAAAGAAACTATGGGGAAAAATAAAAAAGGGAAGTTCATCTATCAAAGATGTCTAACAATCCAAAAGAAAGATTCAAGAGTGAGTTACAAAGTATTTCAAGATGTTGGTCCCAATCGAATTTGCATATCCACCCATCATTGCTCATCATCCTAAGTTTGGAGAGTCAAAGGTTCCAAACTATCGACCAATCCATCTAAATATCATATTCCTCAACGCATTTCACCATCCATGATATCCAAATCTCACATTGACCATGTGTTGATAGAAACTCTTTATCATAAGGACTCTAAGGGCACTCTATTGCGATGTGCACATCAAGGTAAGGTTAACTCCAATATCAACAAGGAAGATCAAAATTATCAGGGGTTTCATTCAAGCACTCGTATCCTAACAAAACAACTCTTTCAAGTAGGATATTGTTGACATGTCATGCTAGCAACAATGACCATATCAGCACTAGCAACATCTACATCAACACCACCAGGTGGTTCAACATGAGAAAAAAAATAGTCACCACGATGAAAACCTGGTAAACATGCATCTTGTGTGACATCAGAAATCAAGAAAATCAAGTAAAAAATCAAGAAAAATAGTAAAGAAAAAAATCGTCCTCCAATGAAAACCACTATGGTGGTGCTTTGGACAAGTACCATGATGAAAACCTGGAAAATAGGCATCATGTGTAAGAATCAAGCATCTATGTGTTCCATTTCAAGTGGAAGCATCTTAGCCTATCCATAATAAATCCAATCCTTTTTTATCCAAATCCAACTTATCTTGATCTTGGCAAATTTTTGGTATACAATTTACACTTGCTTTCAGGACAAAAGCATAAAACAATAGCATATTTTCAGACAACTGCATAGTTTCAAAATAAAAGCATAAAACAATAGCATAGTTTCAGGACAAAAGCATAGAACAATAGCATAGTTTTCAAACAACTGCACAGTCTCAGAATAAAAGCATAAAACAATAGCGTGGTTTTAGAATAATAGCACAATTTTTAGAAAATTGCATAGTTTCAGGACAAAAGCATAAAACAATAGCACAATTTTTAGATAGTTGCACAATTTTAGAACAAAAGCATATAATAATAGTACAGTTTTAGAACAATAGCACAATTTTCAGACAACTACATGGTTTCAGAACAAAAGAATAAAATAATAGCACAATTTTTAAACAACTGCACAGTTTCAAGACAAAAGCATAAAACAATAGCACAATTTTTAGACAACTGCATAGTTTTAGAACAAAAGCATAAAATAATAGCACACTTTTTTAACAATAGCATAGTTTTTGGACAATAGCACAGTTTTCACAGTACAAAAGCACCAAAACTGATGCAGATGTTCAGAAATCACCAGAACTTTTCTATTGACTCAAGAAACTTTGTACATGCAATACGAGAATGTAACAAAACAAAAATGAGAAGCGAAAAGGTACACACTATAAAACTAGTGCCTAAAGGATATCCAAACTCTCGAAACACATCCATGTGATATGAGGTTCCCTGAATCCTCGTCATAGCTCCTTGATAATCGACAAAACAAAAACATTCAAATAACTTGAAAACACAATAAAAACAACATCAAATAAACATTGAAAAGCAAAAAAACATTTGAAGAATATCAAAAATCCTATTTCCACCATATCCTATCTATAATAAAGGTTCATCCATAATAAATAGATCGTCACACTCACCCTTTGACAAAAAATACAAACAAACAAAGCAACATGAAAAGCTAGAACTTTCAAGCAAACAATCACAAGGATTTGAACACAAGAAGACAAAAAAAATTCCAAGTATAACTTCCTATCTATTGATAATTCCCAACAACATCCTGAGATATGTCTTAATGGATCCGTTCCTATGATAGACATGATCAACACCCGATAATAGTCCCATAATAAATAGAGCAAGTGATACAACAACATTGTTTTTATCTTTTTGGTAGTCTTATCTTTTCGATTTACATTATTGACTCATTCCTAGGATCTCTCAAGGATGTCCATAAGGATTTAGAGAAGAAGGAATGAGGGAAATTGAGTGTCATTTCAGTTTGCTATTTGTTGGATATTTTTGTTATACTACCATAGCAAATATTTTCTTTATTGAGTGTATGAAAGTTGTGTTGAAACAATTTGTGTAGCAGTTGCACGTTAGGTATTTCATACCTTTTTGTGTAAATGGTCTGAAATTTGTGTAGTAGTTGCATGCTAGGTATTTCATAACTCTTTGTGTAAATGGTCTGAAATTCATGTAGCATTATCATTTTAGGTGTTCTATACCTCTTTATGTGAATATTCTAAATTTTTTTTAACACAATCCAACTATATACTTTAAACAAAGTTTTTGTATGTCTGGTATGAACAAGATACTGCTTGTTTGTAGAGTCAAAGTCCACGCAATGGATACAAAGTCACCTTGGTCATTAATAACCTAGTGCATCGTATATATTTGCTACATCAAATAGGATTATTCAAACAAAGAAGCCTCCAAGTAAAGAAAAATCAACTCATCAATAACATCACATTCTTACTAACATTTTCTTCTACTCAAACATTTCTTTTGTCAGTCCTTACACTTAACACATCATATCAGCTTATCAAAAAATTTGGTTCATTATCTAGAATTTTTAACAAATTTCTCGATGGGCACAATCCATGCTATCCTTTTTTTTCTTGCACCTGGGGCATACCAGGGAAATTTTCTTTGAAACAAAGCAACCAGTACTTTATGTCAAAGAGGGGTAAAATGTAGACACCTAAAAATGTCCTAGCCCATGAACTAGCATTTTGGCAATCATATTCATCTATTAATTAAGTGATTTAACATCATTTAATTAATTCATCATAAAACAACATCGAACAAAATTGAATAACATAGAACAACATTGAACAACATCGAATAACATCGAATAGAATTAAACAACATCAAACAACATTGAATAGCATCGAATAGTGCCGAACAACATTGAACAACATCGAACAACATCCAGTAACATCTCAAAATGACTCATAATTGTATAAAAAAATCCCATAACATCTTGAAACCACCCTGAAATAGCTCAGAATCATCCTGTAATGTCTCAAATCATCTTGAATCATCTTGAAACCATCCTGAATCATCTCGAAATCATCCAGAATCATCTTAGAATCATCCTGTAATGTCTTGAAACATCTCAAAATTATACAACATTCCCACATTGCACCACATCAAAACGACATCAAAAACCCTAATTCCTCTATTAATTGAATAATACAACATTATTTAATTAATTCACTTTTTCATCATTTCAGACAAATTAAATAAATTTCATTTATTTAATAAAGTTTTGAAAACCCTAATTCCTCTATTGATTAAATAAAACAACATTATTTGATTAATTCATGTTTCATCATTTTGACCAATTAAATAAATCACATTTATTTAATAAAGTCCTAATCTCAATTTATTTCATCTTGATTGATTAAATAACACCAATTATTTAATTATGTCACTAAATCACCTTATTCCTCTAAGTGGATTAAATTATTAAATAACAATTTAATTACGACACTTTCCCTCCAAAATTTGAATAATTAAATCAAACTATTCAAATCAATTATTAAAAATTAAATCAAACTAATGCAACTTTGTTTGCAAAAGTCAAACTTGATTTGCACGTTCAACTCCAAAAAGGAATTAATTAATTCATATTCCTCACCCACTTTTTGATTGAGTAAATTACGATTGTTGACTGAGCAATCTAATTTGCTAACTAATCAATCCAAATTGTTAATTAAGAAATCTAATTTGTTAATTGATCAATCACATTCCTAACTAAACAATAAAATTCCTAACTAAGCCATCAAAATCCTGATTGATCAATCTAAATTTGTTAACTGATCAATCACATCCCTGACTAGCCAATCTATTTCTCAATTACCCAAATTATGCAATCAAATTTGCATAATTTTCTCATGTCTAATTCCTCTCAACACACTTCGATTGTTGATTTGGATATTCTTCAACATGATCTTGGTCATCCATTTCAAATCACATCTTCTATATAACAAACCGCTTTCCTCACAAATAAGGATCGAAGAATCAACATACATTGAGCAACGAAGTGCTGTCAAGAGCACCATTGATAGAGCTTCATCATTGTCTTTGATCAACCAAGCAAAAAAATCACTCATCAATCTTTTGCACACGAACTTTGGAGGCTTCACGGTGATAAGAACAACCCAACATCAGGTGAATACACTCCACTACAAGATGGTACAACTATGTTATTCATGTTCATTAATTTATGTATTCATAGATTAATTTATGCATGTTAGAATAGCTTAGTTTCATTTCGTATGTGTAGGTTTAGATCTAAGATTAATGTGTTTAATCTTAGTCTATATCTTAGATTAACATGTTTTTTATTCGTCTTCCAGTCTAACATTCTCCCCCTCACACAGGGTTATGTTTAGGAAGAAGAAGAGGAGACAACAAAAGAATTTATAGAGGTCTCAAGGATAGTCCAAAGAGAGAAGATAGTCATGGAGGATAAGGAGATAGCATGGTTCTCAAGAGAAGAACCGCGAGTTGAGAATGTTGATGTTAAGGAGAATGAAATAATGGATGTGAAATTCAAAAATGAAAATGAATGGCTGAATAAGGTTGAGGTGAAGCCAAAGATTTTAGAGAATAATGAAGAGAACAAAATGTTTGGTAAACAACATGAGGTGGATGATGAAGTGAAGTATGAAGAAGAAGAACGTGATTATTTAATATGTATGTTTCTTGTGTAGGTAAAGAAGACAAAGTGGATGAAAGAGAACATTAAATTCCAATTGTAGTCAAAGCTAAAATTCAAATGAGGAGACAAACACAAAACCATGGATATATAGCCCCAAGTTGGCCTTGGCTCAAGAAGCATGTTGTTGGACCAAAAAGAATGAGTGTACTAGTTCATACAACTTTAGTTGACATCCAAAAAAAAGAAAACAATACACACATGCAAAGGAACTGGAAGACAAGAAATAAGATTCCTATTTGAGATGGAAATCATATCTTTTCTCTCTAGGGAGTATGGTGTAGGAGCACCTTTGATGCAATTTTGGGTTATATTGTGGAACTTTGGTTTTTGCTTTGTTTTGGATTGATTGTTGTAAATAAGGTTATTCTAGACCATCCTAAGTGGTTTAGGACCATTTTTGGTCATTAGGTGAAATTTAGGCAAATATCATAAAAATTGTAAAAGTTGTCAAGCAACTTGTCAAAAAGTGTCATTAAGGTGTTTTGTTAACAAAATAATCAAAAGGTGGTTGAAAAATGTTGGTTTTGGCTGTAAATTTATAAGGAAACCCTCCAAAAATCGAATTGGGGGTTGGAGACATTGTTTTTGAAGTTTTGATGAATGAAACAATCATTTTTGGAGATTTTTCTAACATTCAATCACGTTCCTGTCATTTAGTATAGATTGTACGGTCCATATTTTGATCTGAAATAAATTGGATTTTTTTTCCATGTGAATCTAATTTCATTTTCTTCAAGTCTCATCAAATTTCATTAAGATTTGAATAAGTTATGATCATTTTGGTGAAGGTTGCATTTTTCTAACAATGTTTTCCAGAATTTGTAGTTTGAAAACATGCTTGTACGGACCTGTAAGGACTGGTATGGGTATGAAAATTGGATGAATGGAAAGAGTTTGATGTTACAAAAAAAAATTATTTTTACTAGTATTTTTGGAAATGCATTTTGAAGGGTCAAACAAGCCTATTTCTCAAAATTGTCTGTAGCAGACCTAGGGTTTCTAGGAAGCTTAAAAAAAATTCATATCTTATGATTTAACCATTTAAATATTCAATAAATTTTTGAAAATTTTGATTTGGATGTGTTCTATGTGTCCACCAAAGGAAAAGTCACAATTCTATCATTTGAGTGGTTTATGAAGGTCCATATGTTTTCACTAGCCCTAGGATTGTCAATTAGGCCTAGTCGAAAGGAGGACAATTAGTTTTTGAGCCTTTCCATATAAAGGAATCCTACCTAATTTTGAGATATGTGTATCAAGAGCCAAATGGGTATTTGAAATGGGTCACCTTTTCTGTCGACCATTTATTCTCTGAAAGTTGTGTCCAAAAAGGCCTTTTTGAAAGGCTACAAGCAATAATGGTGGTTTGTGAAGGAAAGCCCATTGTTTGATGTTTAAAGTCACTTGTGATTGGTTTTATAAGGTTGTTTGGTTGTTATAAACCCCTTATATAAATCACTTGCCCAAGTTATTATACCCACAAGAGAAACCAAATATGTGCTACTTGATTTAACTAACCATAACAGTAAACTAGAACATCTTTATTGCATATAACTGAACTCTATAATTTGATAGGAATCTTCATAGATTTCTCATTCATGAACACATAAAAAAATGAAGAAAGATATTTTTTGTGAAACAAAACGATAACTTTCAAAAAATATATTCCAACTAGATTTGATCCTCAAACATCGATCCAACTATATAGGTTCAGGAGGAGGTTTATTTGCATAAGGACTGAAAATATAAATTAAATGAAGATGTCCACTCTCCTTAAAAGTAGAGAGAGAAAAAGTATTTGTAACTAAAAATATAACTAAAATTTATAGAAGAAGACAAATAGGTTTGAAACTCTACTTTAACAACATGATAAAGATGCGCTCTATGCAAATAGTCATGTTAGTTTCCTGATTACTGCAAACTTCTTCTTTCCTCCATCGTCTTATCGAATGTTCTGATGAATCACAATTGAACACTCCAATGATTTCTTCCATAATTTTTGTAAATTTCACGTTCCCAACATCCTTGGAATCTCCCCTGTAATCGACCTGGAATCCTTTGACTATGGGTTGAGTTATCCAGTTGTTGTGGGTTGAAATACTTCTAGCTCAAAGCAGTTAGTTTAATCTAGAACATACATACCATTAAAAATAGATTCACATTGAATTTTATACACATTCACACATTCATCCATGCAAGAATCATTATATCATAATCATATTTCCACTTATAAAAGTTTGGTTTGGATGGTATATAAGTTTAGGAATGTATATGAAATAAGAAACTTAAAGTGTTTAAAAGATAGGAAAGAAACAAGAGAAAATTAGCTATTAATTAGCCTCATGAATGGTATTGTAGTTGAGACTCATCATTAGTACATACATTACTCCCTAAGATTCAATTAAGTTAGTTTTAGTGTAAATAGAGTCATTATCATACCTAGTTAGCTAATCACCTTTCTAGGATTGACCTATTCACACCTACCTTAAGTTTATTTAGTTTTATTTTTCTTTTGTCTCACTTCATAGTATTGAGACTTGTGTCCTCATGACTTGAGACACCTCTTGACACTTGATTACACAATTTTCAAGTGATCCAAAAAGTAACCCATATTTGGATGGGTAGTTAGAGTTTCACTCCTACCTTCTCACCTCCTTATCCTTTCCTACATATGTGGTGCAGGAGCACCCTAGATTTAGTGGGTTCAAAATTAGTATTTTGGTTTTGTTTGATGTTCTTCCATGTAATAAGGTTTAGAAAGACAATTTCATGTCTTTTTGGGTCTAATTAGTGTTCTTGGTTATTGGTTAGAGTCTAGATACAAAACTTGTAAAAAGTTGCACAAATTTTGTGAATTTTGCAAAATGTTGTCAATATTTTAAAAGTTGCAAAAACATGGAATATGAAGAGTCATAAGTTGTAAATGAGGGAATTTGAATGGTTTTAAGTTGAAACGTTGGTTGAGAACCATTGGAAAATGGTTGTAAATGTTTTAAAAGGCTTTGTAAGGTGGAAGACATGGTTAGGGGGTGTGGTGGTTGATGTTTTGGAAGTTGAAGCAATAAAAATACCTCTATTTTTTGTATTTCTAAATGTTTTTTTGTTGTTCTTTGATGTAGTATGGATTTTTATGATACAATAATGACACCAAATCAATTATGTTTTGTAAAGCTATGAATCTAGTGTTTATTGGCATTGGTTTCATTTAATTTCATCAATTTTTCAGCAAGTTGTGTCCATTTTACTAAAACAGGTCTAAAGCCCTAGTAGGCCTAATTTGAGGGAGAACAATCCAAATTTGAGTCTTGTGTTCCAAACCAACCCTATCCCAATTCTTAGTATGTTGTATAAAGAAAAAATGGGTATCTATAACTGTGTTTATATTTTTGGTACCAAATATGGTTTGAAAGTTATGAACAAAAAACATGAATTTTCCACTCCACTTCAAGTCTAGTCAAGAGTAGAAAAACAAAGTTTTGAACCTTTCCTTATAAAGTAACCATATCTAATTTATTCATATGTTGAATAAATCCATAAAGGGTATCCAAATCTGGGTTTTTCTTTTGGAGATCAATTATTCCTGGGAAGTTGTGCCCATTTTAGTCAATCTGAAGTACTAGTAGGAGATTGAGGCCTAATGAATGAAAACCATCATGTGAATATTTAGAGATTGAAAGATTTCTTAATTGAGGATTTTTTGGAATTGTCTAGCCTTGCTTTGCATCAATATAAAAGGATTTTTCATTTTTTTATACACTCTTCATATTGTATTGATAGACATACTATTGTTCTTATTTTGTTTACTTGTGGAAGTTTGTTTTATGCTCTTGATATTGGAATTTTCCAATAGAGTTTACTCATAGAAAGCCTTGTGTAGCTCATCTTAATACCATTGACCATATTTTCTTGTGTTGCATCCGATACTGGTTAGGATTGATAAGTTATTCACACTATACTTTAATAGTGGAGAGATAACATTAACTTTGGGCAAGCATTTGACCTCCAAGGTAATGGCTTCATAGGTGGTCCATGAAATTGGATTCCCTAAATATAGATCACTTGATAGGAATTATATTTGTGGTCCCATAGGGAATGATGCTCCCTACTTGAATAAATCGGGCTTATTTTTGTGTCTTCTTGATTGTCTATTGTGCATAACAAGTTATTGTTTGTAAACTTTAAAACCAAGTCAATCAGGTCCAATTTTTGAAATTTTTTTGATTTTTTGAATAATCTAAATTAGTATCCTTGCAAAAAAAACATTTACACCTCAAATTGTGTAATTACTATTTACTATTACTATATAGGGTAAATGTGAATGTAACATGAATTCAGTGGGTGGATAAATTGTGTGTGCACTTTGTTATCACTACTTTATGAATGAATGCCATCTCATTTAATATTATATGAAGGAAAGCATTTATGTGAAATGATGGTTATTGAATTAATATTCTAACTATGGACATGTATTATGTGTAATGCAATTTTGTTGAATAGATAACTATCTTGGACATGTTTTGAGAATGTGGATGTAGGTATATTCACATTCCTCCAGGCGGAGGGGAAGTATCACTCAAGAGAGGGTCTTGGTCAGGTAAATAGTATTGTAACCTATCTGAGCTTACACACACCACAATAAAATAATTGAGTCAGGTTATCATGTGGGAAGTAGGTAAGTCATCTTTAGAGTAATGTGGACTTGCATTAGTAAGGGTCTTGATTATTATTGAATGCATGCTTGGATGATGTTTATTTGTTTGAGCTTGTGAGTCCTTCTGTATCTTATTGTGTTTGTTTGTGTGGTTGAATGAGTGTTTGGATATATGCATACATGCATATATATACATATGACGACATACATGTACAATGGACATAAAGGGATTTCCATACGAGTATGGCAACATATGTATAGATATGCATATATGTTTAAGAGAAAGTGATATGATGCCATAGTCACATAGGACATGATCATTCAGATATTGAATGGATCATTGATTGTCATGCTGATAGATAATATATATATATATATATATATATATGTTTTTTATATATATGTAAATACACATGTAAGTGTAAATGCTTAAATAGAGGGGTGTGTATACATACATATATATAAATAAATAATATATATTATTACTATATGATTTCTATCTTGTTGTATTCTTTTGCATATCAAATGAATCATTCTAGACTATCATGTTTCCATTAAATATAAATATGTTTGTACACACGTATATATACATATACATATGTAAGCATTTAAATGCTTATACGAGAAATGTATATATATGCATGCATATTACTTAATGAGAATGATAATTTAGATGAATGCCTTCTAGATATCGAATGAAGCTTTGTCAAAGTTATTATATATATTATATATATATATATATATATATATATATTTATGTAATATAATATATGAATATATATTATATTATATATAGTATATATATAATGTATGACTAAATGAATAGCTTTATTTTAAAATTCATAGCCTTAACTTATACCCTGACTTGAATAAAAGAGTTTGAAATTTATAAAAGTTGCTGGAACATAGATCAATATTATATGTGAGTGAGATATATATACATAGCACTAATATAGGGCACACATTGGAAGATAGTAAGGGATGAGAAAAGCCATAAGAGCAATGAGAACATAGGTACAAATAAGAGAAGGAGAGATCTCTTAGACTACTACTTATTTGGATGGCATATAGGCACGCCAAGAATATTGTGATGACACCATCAAGACTTAGTTAAACAAGAGTGAAGGCACAACCATATTGAGAAGTAAGATTATGATTTGTGATTAACTATCTAAAGCAATGATTTTTAGCCAATTATAATGTTTATAGATTTGGCTTTTCCATCGATTTATCTTCATAACTTGGAGACCAAAACATTGAGATGAATATGACTGTATTCATGAGACTTTTCTATGCTCTCATTGTCATTCTAAAATAGAGTATAAATATAAAAATTATATAAACATTTAAATCAATGATCTAGTGGAAAAGGTCGACGCCTATTTATGAGGAAACCTTGACTTAGTAAATAGAATTAACACAATATTTGGCAATGATCAAACAACTATAAAATCATT
Organism: Sequoiadendron giganteum; assembly: GCA_007115665.2. Classification (NCBI taxonomy): domain Eukaryota; kingdom Viridiplantae; phylum Streptophyta; class Pinopsida; order Cupressales; family Cupressaceae; genus Sequoiadendron; species Sequoiadendron giganteum. Next base: position 228,737,193 of record CM021105.1, read on the forward strand.
TGAATGACTATGTCAAGCCAATTAAATGTACAAATCAACTCATACTTTGACTTGGTTGATATAAGCTTAGATTTCATTCACTTGTTTTTGATGGAATCTTTCCTGAGGGAATTCATGCCATCCCTGAAATGATAGTTATGATATTGGTGCCACCCATGAATCTTCTTAACTGTAGATGTCTTTTTGGAGTGCAAATTGAATTCTAGCATATGTAGATTTGAATTGGTAATTGTTTGCTCTCAAACATGAGATTTGATCTGTAGCTGCTTAAACTGAGTAAGAGTTTACAAATTCGCCACCTTTTGGTAAAGTTAAATGTGTTTCTATACATGCATTTTTCTATGAAGAATCATGCCTAATCTATAAGCTATATGATCACCAGTTTGTTGTAAAAATAATGGAGTGAGTTCATCTATTTGGGAAGCCTTCATTATTCAAGTTTACACATTCTCTATGCAATATTTCTACTTGCAATATTCTACCAAGTTCAGTGAGGAAGAACCTTGAGTATTAGTGAGAGTTTGATATCTTTTGAGAAGTAACATTTCCAACTTGAGAGTTGAGGGTTGTGAGACTTTGTTGGAGGATCAATATCAAGATAGTTGTTGTTCTAGAAGTGTTGTGGTCACAGCCAGTCGATTGGAAAGCTTAGCATAGGCACAAGAATATTCTACTCTTGTTTATTATATTTTAAAAGAGTCATTTTATTACTGTTTAAACTAGTTGATTATAGTTACTTGCATTTAGAGAAAGTAATGATTGCTTTGAAAGAAATTTAGAAGATGTTTATTATGTTTGTGTGGTGGAGGGGCATTAGGAGCCTCACTAAGCTACTTATTTTATTTTTGAGTTTTATGTTGTTTGGATATTTTGGAGTCTAATAAGGTCATTTATGACTATTTGGAATCATGTTGATCCATTTTGGAGTGTTAAGAGGGTCATTGGGTAAAAAGTGTTAAAGTTGTCAACTATTGCTAAAAGTTGTCAAAAAGAAAGAAACTACTATAAACAAGAAAGAATCCATTATAAAGTAGTTATAATTGGTTGGAAATGTATGAATGTACCCTCAATAGTTGAAGGGAAGGTGGAAAAACTCATTTTTAGAGTTTTTGGTTAATGAGAGCAAGCTTTTCTGTGTTTTTTTTCTCATGTTATAAAATTTTGTGTCACTTGGTATGACCTGTATGGCCTATATGCAGGTTTGAAACTAACTAGACAATGTGGGAATGTGAATCCTCTTTCTTTTGGTTTTTGTGGCATTAAATTTTATCAAGTATTTTGCAAGTTATTGTATTTTTTCTGAAAATTGTCAAAACCCTACCTAGGGTAACCCCAAAGGAGGAAAAATCATGCAACTCAGCCTTCCACTGATGGGAAATCATCAAAATTCTTGGAAAGGTCTGTATTTATGTACTCTATCTTTTTTCAAGTTTTCAGGGTCCCAAGGAAACGTTTGCACGTGTTTTGAGTTGCCAGTAAGTCATATATTTGTATGTATTAGACAATTTGCAACAAAGACAAGGAAGAATAGGTAAATAAAGGTCTGCAAACTTGTTGTTAGTCATTGGAAATAGCATGCAAATTTAGGGAGAGGTCATGCGGACCTAAATCATGTGTCTTGAACATTTTTGAAGGATTGTGATAGAATATGTTATGACTGTCCCAAGAGTACAGTGTATGCAGTCTTGGAATACAAGAACTGTCAATCATAAATTTTTGCATTGTTGAATCAACATATAGGAGTTGTGCATGGTCCTTCTAGGTCCTTAGACAAGTCTACAAATTTTTTTGCATTGCCTTAAAGTATATTATGTTAGAACCCAAATTTTACATGAAAATCCTAAAGTCTTTTCCCCATTTGAACCAAATATGTTGCTATCTTTTCATAATAATTCATTTTACCCCTATCCATAATGTTAAAATACATTTTACCGTCATTGTTTACCCTTCATATCCTTCAACATTTTACTGCGGCCTTTTACAAAGTGGCTCGCGGTATCATAGTTAGCAACAGTCATATAATTGTTACCGCCACACCACAGACGGTTAGAGTGAAGATCGCGGTTGCACGATAAGCAGTGAAGCGACAGAGGGTGGCGGTTAGAGCATGGTTATCGCAGTACCGCCATTGGTCAGAATGAAGACCACAATAGGGCGGGTAATGGTGAAGGTAGCGATAGAGGAGACACCTCGATACCACAGACAGTCTGAGAAGAGACCATGATGAATGTAGCGGATGGAGGCAGGTGGTTAAGGTGACTACCATGGTACCGCTGGAAGTCAAGCCAGTGACCATGGTAGTGTGGTGAGTAGTCAGTGGAAGTGGTTAGTGGTTTTCAAGGTGGTTACCACGGTACCACCACCGACCAGAGGAGGAACCAAGGTAGCACGGTAACAACGAAGGAAGCGGAAAAGATGGACATCGGGATACCGCGGGTGGTAGAAGGAGAGACGGCGGTTGAGAGGTAAGGGGTAGACAGTGACGTCAAAGTCTCAGAAACTATGATATAGTGGAGAGATAAAGCGTTGACCATGGTAGAGAAATAAGAATAAAGGCAATATATAAAGTGAAATATAAAGAGCGGGTAAAGTGTGAGAAATAAATAAAATGAAAATGCAGAGCTATGTTAAAATATTTAATTTGCCGATAAGGCAACTTAATTAAATATTTTAATTTCTATCAATGAATTCAAATGGTCGTAATAGGAAAGTGAAGGGTCACAACCCTTGGTATGTACTCTATAAATGTTCTAAAAAATTAGTTGGAAAAGGGAGATAACAGTAGTTAGAAGTAGATAGATTTTTGCATAAAATAAGGAGACTGGGAATGTATATAATGGAGAGGTCTTTTTGAAGCAGATCAATGGAATAAATATTTTGAATTGGTGAAACATTTCCTATATTCAGTTGTTGTGATGGTATAGCTTGTATATTTCTTATATGGTTGTCTCCAACTTGAAGTTCTTTAATCATTTAAGTCAATATATTAAGCATATTTTTGATTTATCAAAGTGCATATTTCACTTTGTGTGATTTGATTAATTGGTATCTGCAAGTAAGAATAAATTGTTTTAAACAAGTCACAGTGATTTAGGATTTCTTTTGGATAGTTAAAGAAGAACTTGTAAGAAAACATTTCAGCACAATTTATGCAAGTCGTAAGTTAATGAAGTCATATGTCAGTCATTAGAATTTCATTTTGCAAAATGCCTAACAACTTGAATTAAGATAGAGAGGGAAACACATATGATTCTTCATTTTTGAGTCCATTGCCCATGTGGATAGAAGGCATTGATCTATCACAACCCAGATGATAAAATTCATAATAAACAACATATTCAAATTCTTTCTTTATGCAGTAGGAGTAGCAGTAATGATTTTATCTATTCACTTCCAATTGCCATTGTGAATAGATTGTTTGAGCAGGAAATATATTTTAAATCTGCATTATTCACATAGGTGCACCTGCCTAGGTTTAGTAGAGCCTGAAGAGAAGAAGGTTCAATTATGTTAATTGGCCTTGTACGTTGGCCAAAAATGTTGTGAGAGCTTGGCAACCTCTCGTGGTTCAAACCTACGTTTTTGAGACCCAAAAGTTTGGCGACTCTGTTGGGGACTATTAAATTGAACCTGAGCCTTCATCATAGAGTCAGTATTTTATAGAGGACTCCACTGGGAACAATAAATTACATAATTTTCTCAGTTTTGGAGAAAGTGAATGGCGACTCTAAATGAACAAGTGCATTGAAACTGATAAAGTGAAATATATATAAAAAAGGAATCATCCTAGAGTTCAGACTATCAAAATTGCTCACAACATGCAAGGAAGAAGGTATTTGTACAAAGATGGTGATGGTCCTAATGACAAAAATAAATGGACTCAAAAGAATGATAAGGGTAAGAAGGTGATTGATGATATGGGCCCAAAAAATAAAAACAAAACATCAAAAGCATCATTAGAGACACATAATTCATATGGTACATTGGCAAATGAAAGCAGTCCTTCTAGAGAACCTCATACTCCTGAGGAACAGAGGAATCCTTTCTATCGACCAGACCCTAAGAAAGTTAAGGAATTTATGGTTGAATGTAATGCTGAAATGGAAAAGAGACAACATGAATATGATCAGAAAATGGCATTTCTTGAAGAGAATCAGGATGGACTTGGATATGAAGTAGCCTCTAAGGAGAACTATGAACATATGGCTTGAGATGAAATAAATGCAAGACTGGAACATGAGAGACAAGAAGTGGAGAGAGAAAAAATAGAATATGAGCAGAGGCTCCAAGCAATCAGAGAACTTGAAGAGTTGAAATTGAGGAAAGCTCAGTTCAGTACTCAAATGGCTAATTTGCATAAATATGTGCCACCTCATAGGTAGGGGAACAATAATGCAGGTCCATCAAATTCCTCACAAGCCCAACAAAATCAGCTAAGGAATCAATGTAGACATCAAAATGCTCCACCACAACATCAAGGTGTTTAGCCACCTCCTTATTAGGAACATGTACCCCTACAAGGTCATAAATATGTGGCAATGTCTCATAATAATCCATTGTACCAGCATCAAAATTACCAAAATCCACCTCCTCCACTATACACAACCATGACCAGGCAGTTTGATTTGGCTAGATTTCAAATATGTCCTTATCCTATGGACAATAGTTGGAGAATCCTAGTCCCAAAGTTCACAGGAAGTAGTGTGATTATAGCTGAAGAACATTTAAGGAGCCTTAATGCTTTTATGCAAGATTTGGATATGCAATATGAAGATATGCAGATGAGGTTGTTTATGATGTCACTAATTGAAGATGCCAGAGATTGGTTTAATGGCTTGCCAATAGCCTCTATTGATTGTATTCATGTGTTTTATGAACATTTTCTTGAGCAGTATGGGAATCAATATGCACCAGAATTTTCTTTGCATGAATTGGTGACTATTCAGAAACATCAAAATGAGTCAGCTTATGACTTCAACCAGAGGTTTTCTAAGTTACATAATAAGATACCCCCTAGATCCAAATTAGCAGATCCTTCTGCATTGATTATTTATTTAAAAGCTTTTGATCCTAAGACTGGATATGAGCTTAGGAATAGGTGTCCTAGGAATTTAGCTGAAGCTCAAAGGATAGCACTCACTATTGAAAATAATAGGAAGGCTGTAGGGATGACTGCCAAGAGGGATAACCCTAGGGTTCCTCAGTATGCTCCTCCAAATAAATAGGAAAACACATATAGAAATGAAAGGCCAAGATTATATGACATGCCATATAATACAAATTGGAGAGATGAAAAGCCAGTGATGGATAGGCTAAGAAATAAAGAGACACCCGATCCTTTAAAGAAGAGAGAGACATACATGGTTGATAATAGTCCTTGGTGTTCAGTTTGTGACTTGCCACATTCTTTATAGCATTGTGTTGTAGCTAAGTCAGTGTCAGGGAAAGACATATCAAAAAATAATAATGAAGAAGACCATAATATCTATGTAACTTCCCATACTCTTCACTCTGCAAAGCAAGGATATTCATCTTCAGAAGGAGGATATGAATATAATGTTGATCATCAGAAATATAATGTTCACATGGAAGAACAACAAATTTTTTATGACTATGAAAAAAGTGATGATGAACAAAGTCCTTCTACTACATCATATCAGACTAATAGGGGAAATGTGAGGACACCAACTGAGGAAGAAATTAAAAGATTGACTATTGCAGCAGTTGAACAGGCCAAAAGCAAGTATATGTTGAGAAATAGAACAATGAATGAGAATGAAGGTGTTCCAAGAGGAATGTTCTTGAAAAATAAGAAGATGACCCATCAAATATCAAAAAAGACCAATGATGAGCACTCTGATAAAAAAGAACAGAAGTATGTCCCCAAAGAAGAAAATCAAGAATTTTCCATGGACAAACAAAAAATAGATCAGACATTCAAAAGGGAGGAGGATAACAAAGGAGAATCAACAAAACAAAAGAAGGTGATCAGAGCTGAAAGTGCATCTTTTCATTTCATGCAAGCTTTATCCCAGGTAAAAATGTCTGTCCCATTACTTGAAATGATGAAAATTAAAGAGTATAGGGAAAGTGCTATTCAATTAATATCTAGTGGGAGGAATCAAAATATAAACTTTGAACAAAAGGAGAATCTTGGAATTGCTGATAAGAAATAAAAAATAAAAGTTTTAGAAGTTTGCCTAAATGCTGCATTGATGAATACACCACAAGTTGATCCATTTTTTACTACCTTACTCATAAATGGTAAATTGGTAAGAAATTGCATGATAGATTTAGGTGCTTCTATGAATATTATGCTAGTAGGGGTAATGAAATAGCTTGGTATGTGGATAGATATTGAGGGTGGTAAATGTTATGCCATGGATAGTAGGCATGTCCCAGTTGTGGGGGTTATGAAAGATATATAAGTGAAATTAGCAACCTACCCACAGGAAACCTATAATATTGATATAACTGTGATTGATACACCTCCTCAGTTTGGAATGTTTTTGTCAAGACAATGGACTGCAGTAGTTGGAGGCAATGTGTAATTTGATTCATCATATGCCAAAATACCAGTCAATGGTGAGGAAGCCAAGTTGTATAGAGAACCAAGGATGAATCAGATTGTTGAATACGTTCCTCAAGAACAACTCAATTGCTTTTGTGATGTGGATTTAGGGAATTTCAGAATAGAGTTGTCTCAGCCTGAATTAGTGAATACTGACCCAATTGATAAACATGTCTCTAAAAATCAGCAGGGTGTATGGAAAATGTATTTTGATGGGGCATGCAGCCAAGAAGGCAATGGAGTTGGAATAGTTTTCATATCACTTGAAGGTACAACATTTAAATATTCATTTTTGTTGGCTTTTGTATGTACAAACAATGTGGTAGAGTATGAAGCCTTGTTGATTGGTTTGAACATGACTGTCAAGCACAAGATTAAATTGTTGTCTGTCTTGGGGGATTCTGAGTTAGTTGTGTCACAAATCAGATCAAAATATGCTACAAAGAACAAGAGGCTGAAACAGTATAGAAATGTTGTGTGGATACAGTGGAACAATTTGATGCATTTTCAATTGATTGGATAGATAGATCTGAAAATTTGATGGCTGACTTTTTGGCTAATGTAGCCTTAAAGAGAGATGATATCACTTTGGCAAGGGTGTCCCAGGTTGAATTCAAAACAAGGCCTATTGTCCCTGAGAACATCTATTGCTGGAAGGTTTTTAATGATGATACTGACCTTTTGAAGTTTCTTCATTGTATAGACCAGTATGAAGCACAAGATATTGATTTCAATGCTTTTGTGGAAGAAGTGGATGGGAAACAAACTGTATTTGGGAAGGAAGTTTTGCAGCTAAAAACCAACAAGCTTCCCAAAAGGCTTGTAGTGTTGGAAAGAGTGTATGATGGGAGTGATCGTTCTCTCATGAAGCAGACACCTGTTAAGAAAGAAGATATTGAAGAAATACATCTTGGAATTGAATTAGCACCAAAAAAGGTTTATATCGGTAAGAAAATAAGCCCAACCATTAGAAAAATGTTGATTGCATTGTTGAGAAAATACAAACATGTGTTTGTTTGGTCTTATGAGGATTTGAAGGCATATAGGGAAGATATTTTTCAGCATGAAATTTCACTTAAGCCAAACACAAATCCATTCAGACAAAAGTAGAGGCCTATCAACCCAACTCTAGAACCTAAGATGCAAGAGGAGCTGGTAAAACTCAGGGATGGAGGTATTATTAAACCCATTAGACACTAAACATGGGTTTCAAATTTGGTTCCAGTTAGGAAGAAAAATGGGGATATAAGACTGTGTGTAGATTTCAGAAATCTGAATGTTGCTTCCCTAAAAGATAATTATCCTCTCCCAAACATGGAGGCCATATTGCACAAAGTAATAGGATGCGAGATGCTATCAATGATGGATGGGTTTTTTGGATATAACCAGGTCAACTTCAAATAATCTGAGCAATACAAGACAACATTCACTACACCATGGGGAACGTATGTCTATGTAAGAATTCCATTCACAAATGTAGTGTAAGACCCCTCCGTTTCGCCCTTTTGATCAAATAGTGTTCTGTTTGGTTATGCCTTATTTTCTGTTAGTACCTTGGCTATGGTACTCGGTTGTCATTTGATCACTATCTGTAAAGCAATGTGAATGTTATATTTGATGTGATGGTATTTGATCTTGATGTTATCATTTGGGCATGATTGGATTAGATTAGTGGATAATTGAATTAATGATGTTTATGCTTATGATTACATTAATGATGTTAGATATGCTAGTTAGTAATACTATATTGGTGAAGGGGATGGATTGCACCACTCGCTTGTGAGCACCTTGCGATTCCGAGATTTTCCTTCATGGTGTGTTTTAATTATGACATATATATGCATGTGGATATACTCTTTGTTCGTAGGTTGACAGGTACAGGACATCGACTCCACCTGGTTTCACAGGTTTGAGCATGTCTAATGCCCAAAGGTATTCGATTGGAAGATAGTAGCTAGGTTTTCCATGCCAAGTAGTCACCCTAGTCATAGTGTGTCATCGGGTCTTAGTCGGGTTAATTGTTTTATATTGTTCTCTCTTCGATTATTTAATTGCAAGTTGAAAAGGGTGATTAAATGGCTGTATGCATTTAACTTGTGAATTGAAATTGATCTGGTATTATGTTAATAACGTAATTTATTTTATTAATTAATAAATAATTTAATCGTGGATTAGATTTATTTATTAATTAATTAAATTGATTGTGTTGAAATTAGATAAGTTGTTCATTTTGAAATTTATGGACTTGATTATGTGAAATTGAAAAATGAAAGAAAAGGTTTTAAATTGCATTTTATAAATTTTGAATTCAAAAAATTGAAAATAGAGATATTTTGCATTTTCTGTTTTGAAGAATTGATGAGGGTGGTTGTAGGATTTTTTGGAAGAAATTTTATTATTATTAAATTTTCTTCACAAGTTATGATTATGGAGTTTTGGGAAAATTAAAAATGGAAGAGAGGAAGAATTTTGCATTTTGTGGGTTTATGTTTGAATCTGAGGAAACTGCTGATTTGAAGAGGGAATCCAAGCAAGGATCTGTGTACCCTCTGGATCTTCTCAAACTTTTGGAAACCAGGTTCATGTTATTAAATTGATTTTGATTTTGAAAAAAAATTCATAGATTTGGATATGTTGTTTGCAAAAATCTCTGTTTGGAAATACATTTCTTCAAGAAAAACTTGTGTTCTTGATTGCAAATTATCTTTTTGAAAATTATTTGCTCAATTTGTTTGTGAAATTGTGAATCTGGATGCATATATATATAGAACTTCATGTTTATATATGTATACATATATTATGCATACATATTTTTTATTGATGCATGCGAAATGCTGTTAAAATTTCTTCTATAAAAGAGGGTTGGTTTTTGAGAAAATCCATAGAGGGTTTTTTTTTTAAAAAGGCAAATTAAAAAAAAAAAGGGAGAGGGAGGGCGGCAACCCCCCAACCCCAGGGAGGGAGTGGGGAGGAGCCGAGAGCCGCACCACACGGATTTTGTGGGTGTACATACTGGGTTCGACTGTGTTTACATAGCCGCGCCCACAGTGAGGGGTCGATTGTGTTTACATAGTCGGCCGTCAATGAAACCCGCAACCAAGAAAACGCCGCCCCAACCCTAACTATCATGCACTCGGCCCGAGGCAAACACGCGGCTCGAGGGAAACATGTGGGGTCTGATCTCAATCTTGTTTCTAAAAAAATAAATAAATAAATAAATATGTTTATAATATTTTATATACTATAAATTATAATATTTTATAATATTAAAATAGTAATAAACATATTTTATTAATAAAATATATATATAATATTTTATATACTATATTTTATAATATAGAAATATGTTTTTTTTGAAAATAATATTTTATATTGTAATTTATAATATTAAAATATTATTATATATTAATAGAAAAAAGTATATGTTATAGTTGTATAGATAAATTTAATATGCTTAGGAAAATGTTGATTTTCAAATAGCATGCTTTAAACATATTGGAGGAATTATAGACTAATGTACAATAGTCAATTGATGAAATTTATTTTAGAAGAATGTATTTGAAAGGGCAATTATTGGTTTTATTTTGAAAAGAATGTAATTGAAAAGACAAATGTGAATTTAAAAGAAATAGGTTTAATAGCGAGATTAAATGATTTGAAAACGATTTATTTTGCAAGGAGAAATAGTTATTTTAAAATGACATGTTTTGAATTGATTAAGTAAATGTTATTTTATTATTATTTAAGAGCAATTAAGGAATTAATATCTGGTTAAATTTTATTCTTTATCTGAAAAGACGTATTTTTAATCCAGTTTTATTGATGCGATAAGTTACTAAATGTAATGAGGAAATAGATTTAGAATATCCAAAGGTAGTCTCTTTCAATTGCCTTCAGTGAACATTTCCTTCGTGTTCTTGTTTAGGGAAGTGGGTGAAATATGTTGTTAATATGTAAGTCTTCCAGAGGACACTAGAGGTTGGGGGTTGTCATTTTGTGATGTCGACCATTGGTTAATTCTCATGGGTAGTGCATGAAGTTATGTCATTGTTATTACCCGGTTTCTACGAACGGGGATGTTTTGTGCCTCCTGTGAAAGGAGTGGATTACGTGATTTGTGCCTCCTTGTAAGGAGTGGTTTTGTTATTGTTGTTACCTCTAGTGCTTGGAGAGGGTTTTATCTTATGTCGCCTCCTGAGAAAGGAGTGGTCATGTTATCTTGTTTGTTGCACTTTGTACCCTTGGTAATTGTATGGTGTGTGTTGTCAAGTAGAAGAGTGGCTTCCGTAGGGGCCAGAGCCTGTAAGACGTAAGATTGGGTAACCTTCGGAAGTAGTTTAATCAAGTGATAACTAAAACAATACTTAGAAGATTAGGTGGTACTTCTCACTAATCAAGATAATTATACTTCACTTATGGACCCAAGTGCTCGTTTAGGCTTGGGATGGGCGAGAAGGCCTGGAATGGCAAGGTCATCTATCTTGTCTTCATGAGAGGTATTTGATTCCACATTAGTAAGTATGGGGGCTGAGGATCGGTAGAGGTTGCCAGGGTTGAACCAGTTGAGGGGCCGGTAACTTAGGAAGATCTGCAGTGGGTAACTCATGACGAGCTATGTGATGACACTCTATCTAGGACAAAAATTGGTACTTGATTATTATGGGTATGGTTTCCTTAACATACCTGATGTGACCATAGTTGGTATTCGATTATTATGTGTATGTTTCTCTTAACATACTTGATCTGCTTTATTTATGGAAGCAATATGACCATGTAGAGTTGTACTTGTGCTGTACTTGCATGGTATATGAGTTGTACTTGTGTTGTACATGTGTTTGGTTGTTTCAGTTTGGTTCAGTTATGATTTAGCTTGTGTCTAGAGGTGATGGTCTTGGCTAGGATTCTTTGTCGCTATCTCCTAGCATGGGGGGTGGGCCTTTGGGTTCCACTTGGTTGGGTGGTGTGCACCTAAATCCATTGGGTTCTTTCTTCATGTTCATGTGGACGAGACTTCCAGTTGGAGAGCTCGTTGGATTCAGTTTGAGTTCATGCTTTATTTCATTTCAGTTGTTCTTGGAATTTATTACCCCTCATTTGTTATCAAGGTGGATGTTGTAATTGTAACCTTATTTATTGGACTTGCCTCATTCGGGGAATGAGAGATGTAATCTCTTTATTAAATTATTGTTATTGGTATTCCTTATTGCGATGTTGTAGTTTAACTTGTATGGGTTGTATGCATTCTTAATTTGTTAAGTAAATAAATGTTATGGATTCATTTATGTTGTTGTAGGTTATAAGTAATCTCAGTCTCACAATCTTAGAGGTTGTTTGCAATGGGTAGTGAACTTGTATGTTCCTTGTACTTAAACAAAAAAAAATTAGTATGTTTAAGTAGCTAATTGCAACTTCCTCTAGGGTTGCGTGGCGGGGTGTTACATGTAGGAGCTACCTGTCAAAGAGCCATGGATGTGGCATTTGCAGATTTGATTAATGCCATAATGGTAGTGTATCAAGATGATCTTACTGCTTATTCCAAAAAGGCAGAGAATCATGTTGGGGACCTGGAGAAGATATTCATCAAGGCTTTGGAGTATGGTATTAGTATTAATCCTAAAAAATGTCATTTTGCTATTACAGAGAGTAAAATTTTGGGGCATATTGTGTCAAAAGATGGGATTAGGATAGATCCTAAAAGAGTAGATTCCATAGAACAAATTCCCATTCCCAAAACTGTCAAAGCAATCCAATCATTTTTTGGCCAAATTAACTTTGTTAGAAGGTTTGTGTCCAATTTTGCTGAGATTGTTAAACCTATATCTAAGATGTTGAAAAAAGGAGAGAAGTTGGATTGGACTGTTGAAGCTGTGGATGCCTTCATATCTATAAAAAGAGCTATCAAAGAATCCCCTATCCTAAAATCCCTTGATTTTACTAGGCCATTTCAAATATTTTCTTTTGCTTCATTTTACACCATAGCAACTATTATGTTACAGAAGAATGATGAAGGTTATGAGCAGCCTATGTCTTTTTTCAGAAAATCCTTGCAGGGGTTAGAATTGAAGTATGACATTATGGAGAAATAGGATTATGCATTGGTCAAAGCAGTAAAGGCTTTCATAACTTACCTTGTTGGTGCTAAGGTAATTGCTTATGTCCCACATGTAGCTGTGAAGGATATCCCGGTGCAGACAGAAGTGACAGGGAAGAGATGTAGATGGATTAATAAAATCCAAGAGTTTAATATGGAGATTCAGATTACCAAATTGGTAAGAGGACAGGGTCTGGCCAGGCTGATGGCAGAAAAAATATTGAAGCAAATCAAATCTGCAATGTAGAAGGTAAGGAAGAGGTCATAGCAAGTATTGAACATACTTCATGGTATACAAATATGATTTATTATCTAAAACATATGAAGTGCCATAAAGGGTTGAATGATAATCAAAGGAGAACTTTGAAGTTGAAAGCTTCTAAGTATGTTTTTATAGAAGGGGACTTATTCTGGAAGAATAGAGATGGCATATTGTTGTAATGTTTAGATGAGTCCCAGGAAAAATATGTCTTGAGAGAAATGCATGAAGGAGTGTGTGGAGGCCATTACTCTGCTAAGACCACTGCACACAAGATTCTCAGGGCTGGTTATTATTGGCCTAAGGTGTTAAATGATTCTTTTACACGTGAGGAAATGTGAAGCTTGTTAGAAATTTTTAGGGAAGTTGAAGTATCAAGGAGCATTGCCACTTAGACCTTTGCAAGTAGAAGCACCTTTTCACCAGTGGGGAATTGACTTCATTGGAGAAATACAAGAAAGATCAAGTAGAGAACACAAATGGGTATTAGTGGCCATAGATTATTTTACAAAATGGGTGGAGGCTATCTCAACTAAACAAGCAACAAGCAAAGTGGTGGTGAATTTTCTGATGAAAAACATTATAACCAGATTTGGCACCCCGGTCAAATTGATCATAGACAATGGGATGTGTTTTAGGTCTGGTGACTTCAAAGATTTTTGCAACACATATGGTATTAATGTTTCTTATTCGGCCCCATATCATCCACAAGCCAATGGTCAGGAAAAATCAAGCAATAAGTGTCTTTTGAAGATAATAAGGAGGATGTTAGATGCAAATAAAAGGGCATGGGATTCAAAGTTAAGATTGGCTGTGTGGGAAGATAGGATTACATTAAAGAAGGCAATTGGAAAATCTCCATTTGAATTGGTGTGTGGGACACAAGCTAGGATGCCACTGTAGAACCTTTTGCCAGTTTATAATTTTATTCTACAAGAAGACTTGGATATTTCTGAATCAATGGAGGATAAAATAGAGCAGCTTGCAGAACTTGATGAAATAAGAAGAATGGCTCAGAAGCAGAATGTGAAATTGCAGTCACAAATGAAATATCTTTTTGATAAAAAGGCCAAGGAGAGAAAGTTTGAAGAAAATGACCTAGTGTTGATGTGGAATGCTCGGTGGTAGGAGAAGGGGAAGCATGGCAAGTTTGAAGCTTTATGGTTGGGCCCTTTTTTGGTAACTGGTAAAGGAGGTGAAGAATCATATTTTCTGCAAAACATGTCTGGAGAGGAGCAGGAGTTACCTGTACATGGGCAGTTCCTGAAGAATTTATTCTCTTGAGGATGAGCAGAGGGTTAAGGATTGCCAATGCATGGACAATTCTTAGTAAACCTCTTTAAATATTATTTTCCATGCACAATAGTTTAGGAATTTTTAAAGGATCTGGGACTTTCCATTACATGCACAATCCTAGAGTTCCCTCATTGAAAAAATTCATTTTCTTTCCATGTACAGTAGTCTAGGGTTTTCCATGCTTCATCTTCCACTTCCCATATCCTTCACCTTTTCATTTCCTCCATCTTCCATTGCTCTCATTTTCTTGTCCATTCATGTCTTGGTCTACTCTCCTAGTTGCATTTTGGATTCTTGCAGTGATTTGAAAAATCACTCATCCCCAACAGGAGCCACTATTAGAACCCAAATTTTACATGAAAATCCTAAGGTCTTTTGCCCATTTGAACCAAATATGTTGCTATCTTTTCATAATAATTCATTTTACCCCTATCCATAATGTTAAAATACCTTTTACCATCATCATTTACCCTTCATAGCCTTCAACGTTTTACTGCAGCCTTTCAAAAAGTGGCTCGCGGTATCACAGTTAGCAATAGTCATATAACCATTACTGCCACACCACAGACGGTCAGAGTGAAGACCGTGGTTGCACAGTAAGCAATAAAGCAGCAAAGGGTGGTAGTCAGTGCATGGTTACCGCAGTACCGCCACCGGTCAGAATGAAGACTGTAGTAGGGCGGGTAATAGTGAAGGTGGCGACAGAGGAGGCACCGTGATACCGCAAATAGTCAGATAAGAGACCATGGTGAATGCAGTGGATGGAGGTAGGCGGTTAAGGTGACTACTGCGGTATCGCTGGCAGTCAAGCCAGTGACTGCGGTAGTGCGGTGAGCAGTTAGTGGAAGCGATTAGCAGTTTGCAAGGCAGTTATCGCAGTACCGCCACCGGCTTGAGGAGGAACTGCGGTAGCACGGTAAGGGTAGAGGAAGCAGCAAAGATGGACACTGCAATACCGCAGGTGGTAGAAGGAGAGATGACAGTTGAGCAATATGGGGTAGATAGTGACGTCAAAGTCTTAGAGACCGTGATACCATCGGGAGATAAAGCATTGATCACGGTAGATAGGTAAGAATAAAGGTAGTATATAAAGTGAAATATAAAGAGCGGGTAAAGTATGAGAAATAAATAAAATGAAAACACGGAGCTATGTTAAAATATTTAATTTGCCGATAAGGCAACTTAATTAAATATTTTAATTTCTATCAATGAATTCAAATGGTTGTAATAAGAAAGTGAAGGGTCACGACCCTTGGTATGTACTCTATAAATGTTCTGAAAAATTAGTTGGAAAAGGGAGACAATAGTAGTTAGAAGTAGATAGATTTTTGCATAAAATAAGGAGACTGGGAATGTAAATAATGGAGAGGTCTTTTTGAAGCAGATCAATGGACAGATTATTTTGAATTGGTGAAAAATTTCCTGTATTCAGTTGTTGTGATGGTATAGCTTGTATATTTATTATATGGTTGTCTCCAACTTGAAGTTCTTTAATCATTTAAGTCAATATATTAAGCATATTTTTGATTTATCAAAGTGCATATTTCACTTTGTGTGATTTGATTAACTAGTATCTGCAAGTCAGAATTAAATTGTTTTATACAAGTCACAGTGATTTAGGATTTCTTTTGGATAGTTAAAGAAGAACTTGTAAGAAAACATTTTAGCATAATTTATGCAAGTCATAAGTTAATGAAGTCATATGCCAGTCATTAGAATTTAATTTTGCAAAATGCCTAACAACTTGAATTAAGATAGAGAGGGAAACACATGATTCTTCATTTTTGAGTCCATTGCCCATGTAGATAGAAGGCACTGATCTATCACAAACCAGATGATAAAATTAATAATAAACAACATATTCAAATTATTTCTTTTATGCAGTAGGAGTACCAGTCATGATTTTATCTATTCACTTCCAATTGCCATTGTGAATAGATTGTTTAAGCAGGAAATATATTTTAAATCTGAATTATTCACATAGGTGCACCCACCTAGGTTTAGCAGAGCCTGAAGAGCAGAAGGTTCAATTATGATAATTGGCCTTGTACGTTGGCAAAAAAATGTTGTGAGAGCTTGACAACCTCTCGTGGTTCAAACTCGCGTTTTTGAGCCCAACATGTTAGAGAAAAACCTCTAAGGGAGTTCATTGTTAGAGTCTAGGAAGTCGGAAATAGGAGTAGCAATGGAGAACATGCAAGAACATCTTGACACTTTGGATCATTGTCCTAAACAAAGTCCTTCCTCGACATCAAATTGGTATTAAAGCAAGAAAGATTAGTAAGAGGTAAAAAAATAAGTTGATTTTGGAGACTGACCAAGATGCCTCCAAGGGTGAATGTGGAAAGAACAATTAGAGAGGTAAGAGACTCTCTTGCCTTAGAATTGAGATCCATAAGGTAAATCCTTGATGAAAGACTCACATCAGTTGAGACCAACCAGAGAAGAAGAGTGGTCACAGGATATTTGAGTGACCAAGAAGAAGAAGAAGTGGGTGAAAATGCACCACAAGAAGAAGAAGAAGAAAGAGATGTTGGAGATATTGCTAAAGGCAGTTAAGAATGATGGTTCCAAAGCAAATATAGAACTCCCAGTATATTCAAGAAGTTTCAATGAAGAAGAAATCCTAGATTGGATAGGATAATTAGACAAGTATTTTGAGTTTGAAGAGATAACTAAGGGCCAACAAGTGAAATTGGCAAGAAAAAAACCAAAAGGACATGCATCCTTATGGTGGATTATGCACAAGAAGAGAGGAAGAATAAAGGCAAAGAAAATATTACATCTTGGGATATAATGGTTGCAAAATTGAAAGGTAAATTCCTACCTAGTAATTAAGCCATTTAGTTATATAGAACGTTGCAAAATTTGAAGAAAAAAGACATGGATGTGAAGACCTACACAAAATATTTATAAAAAACTAAGCATAAGATCAGGCCATATGGAAGAAGACGTTGACAAAGTTGCAAGGTATTTGAATGGGCTAAAGTATAGTCTACAAGATGAACTAAGTCTCACAAGTCCAATAATTGTAGAAGAGCGCTATCAGTTGGCCATAAAGGTTGAAGACAAGTTGAGAAGGAGACAAGAGAAACAAAGTAGAGGTAGGGGAAGGACAAATTTAAGAGAAAGAGGGAATTTTTTCTGGTAGAGGAAAGTCCCAAAGTTCTCAAGGAGGGACAAGTAACTCACAAGAACAAACATAAGATTCAAGGGGCAACTTTAGAGGAAGAAGACCAAATTTTAGAGGTAGATTTGGTAATAAAAGAGGCTCAACTGGATTCACTAAAAAGTGTTACAAATGCAATAAATTTGCACGCCATCAAGCATGGCAGTGCCCTAAGGAGTAGTCATCTACTTCTTTGAAAGGTGAGAGGAGAAATCAGATTGCACAAGGTGGAGATGATGTTGAAAGTGTCAATTCACCATCACAAAATGTATGACAAGAAGTTGGAGAGTCCTTATTAATGAGAAGAACCTTGATTAAAGTTCCCATGGAGAAGGAACCACCTCAAAGAAATTCACTCTTTAGGACTACATGCAAATGCCAAGGTAAATGTTGTAAACTTTTCAATGATTCAGGAAGTATTGACAATTCAATTTCAGTTGAAATGGTAGAAAAGTTAAAGTTGCAAAGATTACCTCACACCACTCCATATAAGGTTTCTTGGTTAAACAAAGGGAAACAAGTGTTAGTGAATGAACAAACTTGGGTAGAATTCCATATAGGGGGTTAGAAGGACAAGGTCTTGTGTGAAATCATCCCTATGGATGTTTTTCATGTGCTTCTTGGTAGACCATGTCAATATGATAGAAATTCCAAACATGATGGTAGAAAGAACACATATGTCATAGAGAAGGGTGGAGTCTCATATACTCTAACACCATTGAAAGATAAAGATAAAACACCACAATGGAATCCAATGTGATGTTGGTAGGAGAGAAGGAATTCATAAAGGCCATGGAAGAGGAGAATATGGGTTTTTCCATCATAGTCAAGCCTAGGTCTATTGTGATAGCAACAAAGAAAGAAGAGTTGCCTTTGGAAATTCAAAACTTGCTAAAGAAGTATGCTGATATAGTAGTGGATGAAATCCCAAAAACCTTGCCTCCTATGAGAGATATTAGTCACCACATTGATTTCATACAAGGGGATAGCTTGCCTAATAAAGCAACATATAAGATGACACCACAACAAAATGAGGAGATTAAGAGACAAGTCCAAAAATCACTTGATAAGGGACTAATAAAAGAAAAACTTAGTCCTTGTTCGGTTTCCACTGTCCTAACACCAAAGAAGGGAGGAGAATGGAGGATGTGCACTGATTCTAGGGCCATCAATAAGATTATAGTTAGATATAGATTCCCCATTCCATAGATGGAGGACTTGATGGACCATCTAGGTGGAGAATGCTACTTTTCCAAAATAGACCTCAAGAGTGGGTATCACCAAATCAGGATCAAACCGAGGGATGAATGGAAGACAAAATTTAAGAAAAATGAAAGGCTTTATGAGTGGCTTGTGATGACTTTTGGTATCCTAAATAAACCCAAAACCTTCTGAGGTTTATGAATGAATTTCTCAAGCCTTTTATCGGTAAGTTTGTAGTGGTTTACCTTGATGACATTCTTGTTTTCAGTAAAAATAAGGAAGAGCATTTGCACCATTTGGATTTGGTTTTAAGAAGATTGAATGAAGAGAAACTAATGATGAACGAAGAAATGTGAGTTTATGAAAAATTTGGTATATATTGGTTTTCTGTTTATTAAAGGCACCTTGAAAAAGGATCCAAGCAAGGTTGAAGCTATTCTAAATTGGCCTCCACCCAAATCAGTTGCTGAGGTAAGAAGTTTCCATGGTTTTGAAAGTTTTTATAGGAATTTTATTAAGGGTTTCAATCATGTTTCTACTCCAATCATTGATACCATAAAGGGGGATAAGAGGAAAAAGTTTGTTTGGACTAGTGAATTTGAAAAGAGATTTGAATATTTGAAAAAAAGGATAGCATAGCAGCCCATATTAGCCTTACCAAATTTCAATAAGGTATTTACTATTGAGTGTGATGTAAGTGGCTATGCCATAGGGGCGGTGTTGAGTTAAGAGAGTAGGACCATTTCCTTCTTTAGTGAAAAAATTAATGAGGCTAAGAAAAATACTCTTCCTATGACCTAGAGATGTATGCTTTGGTTCAATCCTTGAAAAAGTGGAGACATTACCTACTTCCCAAAGAGTTCATAGTCTATATTGATAACCATGCCCTCCAATTTTTGAATAGTCAAGAGAAACTCAGTCATAGGCATGTTAAATGGGTGGAATATTTGCAAGGTTTTACTTTCACCATTAAACATAAGAAGGGGTAGTCAATAAAGTAGAAGATTCTTTGAGTAGAAGGGTTCTAATAGTGTAGAAATTTAGTCGCAAAGTGTGGGAGTTGAATCCTTGAAAGGTATGTATCTTGAAGATGCAGATTTCAAAGACATATATGCATGTTGTAAGTAGCCTTGTAGCAAAAATAATGATAAGTGGCTTGATTTTATGATTCAAGATGAATTTTTGTTTAAGGGAGCACAACTTTTTGTCCATAAGTGTTCAATGAGAGATAATTCGATAAAAGACAAGCATAGTGTTAGCCTTGCAGGTCATTTTGATAAGACCTTGGAGCAGTTAAGAAGGCACTATTTTTGGCCTAAAATGTAAATTGATGTAAGGAAATTTGTTGAGAAATGTGTTATTTGTCAAAATGTGAAAGTGAGTAGCACAAATGTAGGTTTGTATCAACCTCTTCATATTCCAAATAGGCCTTGGGAGTCTGTAAGTATGGATTTTGTAATGGGTTTACAAAAAACACCTAGAGGTTTTGATTCCATCTATATTGTAGTAGACCAGTTCTCCAAGATGGCACATTTCATCCTATGAAAGAGCACAAATTATGCCTCTTATATTGTAGATTTATTCTTCAAAGAAGTAAGGATTCACAGTTTTCCTTTGAGTATTGTTTTAGGTAGAGATAGTAAATTTGTTGGGCATTTTTGGAGAACTTTGTGGAAGAAACTTGGCACTAACCTTAGTTTTAGTTCTGCCTATCACCCTCAAACTAATGTGAAGACCGGGGTGGTTAATAGGAGTCTTGGTAACCTCTTAAGACGTCTTACAAAAGAGCATTCTAATCAATGAGATATGATCTTACCTCAAGCAAAATTTTCATATAATGATTCAGTGAATAGAAGTGTGGGTAAGAGTACTTTTGAAGTTGTTTATAGTTTGCAACCTAAAGGGGTCTTTAAATTGAGGGATATTAGTGAAATGGAGAGGATGAGTATTGAAGGTGATAAATTTGTTGTGGCTATGAAGTAGATTCACCAGCAGGTTAAGGATCACCTACAAAGAAGTGTTGAGTAATATAAGTAAAGGGTAGATACACACCAGAGAGAAGTCAATTTCAAGGTTGGAGATTTGGTTCTAGCCCATCTCAGAAAGAAGATATTTCCCAAGGAATAATACTCCAAATTTTAGATGAAGAAGATTGGACCTTGTAGGGTTGTTTACAAGTTTGGTCCCAATGCATATGAGATTGAATTACCAAGTGGGATTTCCATTTCACCTATATTTAATGTATTTGACTTGTACCCTTTCAAAGGGGATCTTGTTGTAGGTAATGAAGCAAGTTGCCAAGAATTTTCAGATGATGAATTGCTCCAAGACCTTCCTCCCAACAAACCTCTAGAGTTGGAGTGCATCCTTGATACAAAGGAACACAAGAAGACAAGAAACACAACATATCTCCAATACTTGGTCAAGTGGAGGGGTCTTCATATGCAAGATGCTACTTGGATGTCTAAATATGATATTATCAATCATGGATTCATTGCTATAGATCTACACTCAAGTGGGACTTGAGTTTTCTTCCCCTTGGGTGTATGGTGTAGGGGCATCAAGAGCCTCATGATTTAGCATACTTTTGTTATTTTTGAGTTCCAAATTGTTTGGATATTTTGGAGTCTAATAAGGTCATTTATGAGTATTTGGGATCATATTCATCCATTTTGGAGTGTTAAGAGGGTCATTGGGTAAAAAATGTAAAAGTTGTCAAATGTTGCTAAAATTTGTCATGCAACTTTGTCCAGGTTGTCAAAAAGCAAGAAACTATTAAAAATAAGCAAGCAACCATTACAAAGTAGTTATAATTGGTTGGAAATGTATGAATGTACCCTCAAGATTCAAAGGGAAGGTGGAAAAACTGATTTTTGAAGTTTTTGGTTAATGAGAGCAAGCTTTTATGTGTTTTTTCTCATGTTGCAAATTGTTTTGTTACTTGGTATGACATGTACAACCTATATGCAGGTCTGAAACCAATTGGAAAGTGTGGGCATGTGAATCCTCTTTTTTTTTTGGTGTCATTAAGTTTCATCAAGTATTTTGCAAGTTATGTAATTTTTTTGAAAACTATCAAAACCCTACCTAAGGTAACCCGAGAGGAGGAAAATCATGTAACTCGACCTTCCACTAGTGGGAAATCACCAAAATGGGTGGAAAGGTATGTATTTATGTACTCTATCTTGTTTCAAGTTTGTAGGGGCCCAAGGAAAGGTTTGAAAATGTTTTGAGTTGCCAATAGGTCTAAAATTTGTATGTAACTGATTGTTTGCAGGAAAGACAAGAATAGGTGAATCAAGGTCTGAAAACTTGTTGCTAGTCATTTGAAATAGAATGGGAATGTAGGGAGAGATCATGAAAACCTAAATCATGTTTCTTGAACATTTTTGAATGATTGTGATAGAATATGTTATGACTTTCCCAAGAGTACCGTGTATGTAGTCTTGGAACACAAGAGTTGTCAATCATAAATTGTTGCATTGTTGAATCAACATATAGGATTTGTTCATGGTCCTTTTAGGTCCTTAGAAAATTCAACCAAAACTTTGGCATTATCTTAAAGTATCTTAGATTAAAGCCTCTAAGGGAGTTCATTGTTAGAGTATAGGAAGTTGCACATAGGAGCAATGATGGAGAACATGCAAGAACATCTTGACACTTTGGATTATTATCCTAAATAAATTCCTTCCTCTGAATCATTGTGAAATGCTTGTAGTTACTCCATAATAGCAGGATTATGTTTATCTACTAGATATGAATAAGCATGGGAAGCATAAGGCTCATTCATAGCTTAAAACCCTTTTAATCAAATGTGTGATACTCTCAAATGGAGTCATCTATTGTTATGACAACTCTTCGATTGAGGCCATACATTGTGATTGTATTTAATCCATGATAGGTGATAAGTTTGTTATAGGTATTGTTATTATACTAGATATGATTAGACATGGGTAGAGAGAATGTTTTTCATATGTATTATTATTATACTAGATATGATCAAATGTAGAAAAGATCAAGGAACACTCATAAATCGATATTTAATTATGCTAGATGGCTAGTAGGTTACTCCTAGGATTGTTATCCAGTGATGGGAGGGAACTAGTAGGTTACTCCTAGGAATATTGTCCAGTGAAGGGAGGGAACTATTAATTTTTTTTATGAGTTTTGTTTCCTTAGGTTGTTTAAGAGATAGGTTATCTTGGGGAGTAGCTTTCCCGTGGAGAGGGATTGCCTAAGGATAGATATAATGGCCTTAAGTCAAAATGAGCTTGCATAGTGTAGGTGAATGGTAGACCATCAATCTATTATACTAAGTGAGAGCACTTTGGCAAAAGTAGTGTGAATGTTTGAAGACTCCACTGAAGAAGTGTGAATATTGAGATTCCACTGTTAGTTCACCATGTCTATTTAAATGCATGGGGACTACCTAGAATAGGTTATTAATCCTACTCATGTAGGGAAAACACTAAGCTTAGAGTGGTATGTCATACGGGGTTACCCAACCAATACCTTCATCAAAGGGAAGGGCCATCTATCATTGATAGATGTGTGGGGGATTGCATATGAGCATGGTTGGCGGAAAAGAACTTGAGTGATGCTTCTCCTCCTTAGTAGGTGACTGAAGATGAAGGTTTTGAAAGGAAGATTCTTGGACCATCTATATCTTATGCTAAGAAGCTCAGTGGAGTTGTGTTTGTAATAATGTACATTCTTGAAATATTATAATTTGTGAAATTAATATATTGGAATGGAAAAATTATTGAGTATTGTATGACATCATTGTTCAATCTAAAATCTATGTTATTGGAAGATTTGTATAATTACTTTGGAATGCAATGAAAAATGGAATCTGTGTTATTTCAATTATGCATGTAAATTAGTAATTACATTATTGGAAGAATTTTTTTTATTGATATGTCATGGCATCATGTTTAGTTCACTTGAAGTGAAAACATTGGAAATTTTACTATAAAAGAACATCGGAGTTGTTCCATGTGGTATCAAAGCAGCTAGGTTTAACACTAAAACCTATGAGCTCATTATGTAAATGTTACATAAACCTTATTAGAATATAATGAGTGAAATCTTCTTACGCCAAAATGGCAAGAGAAAAGAACGTGAAGAAATGAAAAGGAAGATGAGATTCCTAGAAACTTGTTTAGAGTTTGGGACTAGTTAAGAGTCATCCCTAGAGTGAAAACTCCAAAACCAACAAGTTCTTATTATACCCCCTTAGATTGTGGAATATTATGTAATTGGATTATGTAGGAATGCTAGGAAGTATAACCAGTATATACCTTCATCCTACTTGATAGAATAAGTTACCAAGGGTTGGAACAAAGTCACTTGGAAAGGTGATTGTGAGAAAGAAGCTTGGGAAGGTAAATCATATTGGTATAACAAAGGCTCGGATAGTACATAGATGGGTTGGAGTATAAGTAGAACTCACCAACATGTCAATAAAAGCCTACATATGTCTAGAGATTCCAACAAGAAATGGGATACACGTGGCACTATGTGTCAAAATCAATAGAGGTTGTAAGGAAACAACGCTCTAAGATGAAAAGTACATCAACAAAAAAACTCTGTGAGTATGGATATTCCTCCACAAAGAGGATATTGGAAAGAGAATTGGAAAAATAGAGATCCTCTTAACTTGTAAGTTGCTGATTATTCATTAGATCTCCTATTGGATGATCCAAAATGTTGAATCTATGAGATATAAGTCGATGATGAATTTAACTTTGGGAAAACGTATATTCAAGATATGCCATTAAGGCAAGAAAAAGGAAATAGAAAGCCAACAACAAGGAATGAAAAATAATTTTGAGATAGAAAAATGTTTTCTAGGAGTTCAAATTTGAGTTGAACTAATGTCATGTAAACACTAAAGTGGGGAAGTAAGAAAGTGGATTGACTCGGATTAAGTACCCCACCCAAGGAAAAACATGGATATGTTTTCAATTTCAAAGAATTTTGACTTCTTAGTAATTCATGATGACAATTAAGTCATAAATCTCATGACCAGGAGGATTAGGTATTGGAATTTTCTTGGAGAGAATTAGTGGAAAGTTCAAGAGTTATGACCTATTATCACACCATACCTTACGTGTATGTTGATTATAAAATCAATTTCTATTGTCATTGATGTCTTAGGAGAGGATAGGCGGATAAATTGGTCATGAAAAGGAAAATTATTGTCTATGGGATAGACAAAGGAAGATCTAGATAACTCATGGTTTGTAAGAAAGTGTCTTACTACTATTTCATTACGAGGAATAGTTATCATTGATCTTTTTTTTTTTATAGTTAGACTATGTATGAGATATGTCAATATCAAGAAGTGACTTGGCATTTTTATATAACTATGATAGAAAACCTTGGGGAAGATAAGGTTTAGCTATTAAGCCATAGAAAAGGTATGTAAGATACGATGTGATGTTATTTGAGCCACATCAAAATATCTATTGGAATGATTAATTAATCATACCTTATACTCGAATGAAACCATAGATTTGAATAACCTAAATGGGATGAGAAGTTCATTTGAATAAAGAGAGAAACCTTAGGTTAAGTGTACCTATTAGGTTGGAATATGTATGGACTACTCATTAGCACCTATTGGTTGGGAATAACTTACTTGGTCGAGATGTACATTTGATCTTGATTAGAACATATAGGGTTAGAGTAACCTATATAATTAGACTAGCTGATGGTTGAAGACTTAATCTAAAGATTAGGGTGTACTGAGATTAAGACTCACCTATGTGATTGAGTAAATCACTTGAGATAACGAGAAACATTCATGTTTGGTAATTAGGCATGAAATTAAATTTGATATCTTCTAGGAACCGACATGATTGAATGAGGATTAATACTTGAAATTAGTACCAATTCTTATCAAGAAAATTAGATCGAGTTGAAAGATGGATTACATCTTTGAAAATAATCCAAGGATTGAAGAAATCCATGGTATGGATGTCCTAAAGATAAAATGGGATTTATCTCTATAAAAAATCTTAACCATTATTACTTGGGAGTTAAAAATAGCACGAGTGCACAAAATAGGTTTTCACTTAGTTAAAGAATAGACTAATATGGGATGTCAAAAGAGCCTATGTACCCAAAATTTTAGAAAATTAAGGGATGAAATGAGAAAGTTGATGCTAGAGGTAGGAAATTTGGGTGATAGAGTTATTTATCGGGTGAGGAACCACTAAATCCAAGAAAACATGGAGTAAGATGTTGATAATTATAAAAAAAAATAATGTCTAGTGTGCCAAAAAATGAAGACAACATGTCGTCATTGGCAAGATATGTGTACTCTCTTAAGATTCCAGAGGGGGAGTGGTAGAATGCAAGATATTTTAACTTGTCTATGTTGGTGTAACTGATATAATGTTGTGGTGGACAAACTCACCAAGGTAACCAATGTGGTTGGAAACTTGATTTATAGGATTTTAGTCCTAAATAATATATTATGTGAGATAGATGCTTAGAATTCCTGAGAAGGTAGTCGTAGTTGTGAATGAGAAAAATGATGATATGGTTGTGTGGACCATGATTATACTATGAAAATTCTAGTAAATGAATGCAAAATACACTATTGTAGCCAAATAGGCAAAAGTGGAAAACTAAATCTTGAATGATTTAATGAGTACTTACAAACTTCTAATATTGAGGTTTGATAATTGCAAAAGATTTATGGATGCGATTGTGTGTTAATTTTTTGCATGAAAAAAAATTTTGGATCACACTCTGTGATCCATCATCAGGATGAAAAAGAGACCACCAAGAGAGAAATGATAAGATGCAGACCAAGAAAAGCCTAAAAAGGTTTGAGCAGGGAAGGAGGGAGGATGGGTTGCACGTGAAACAAGGCACATGGAAATGACTTGACAAGAGAAAGAATTTCAAAACAAGAAACCTATAAACAAATTTTCAAAAAACTTAAAAAATCAACAAAATTACAAAGCAAAAGGAAGGAACTGAACTAAAATGCTTATTGAAAAGTTCAAGTAACAAAGCATGAGAAAAGAACAAATTCAAGAAGGCAAACAAACACAATGAAAATAATTCAAAAATGGGGAAGAAAAGAAAGAATGAGCAAAAGCTAATAGACACAAGGATAAGCAACAAGTAAACTAAGTAAAGAAATATTAAAGTAATAATAAATTCAAAAAGAAAAAGAAAATTAAATATATTAAGTAAAAGATAATCTTCATAGCTATTAAATTTTAATATTCTTATAAATAATAAAAAACACAAAGAAATAATGAGGACTAAAAACAAAACCAATATAAATATAAAATAATTAAAACCTATATATGTATCAATATAATATATACCTATAAATAATAAGAACCAAAGAAACTAAAGAGGAGTAAAAACAAAGCCAAAAAAAAATCTATAGTAAAATTAAATACCTATAAATATAACATTATAATACATATTTAATACAATATTAAATATGTATTATAATATATACCTAAACAAGTAATGACAAAATAATAATATTGGATGCAAAAAATTAACACACAATCGAATCCAAAAATGTTTTGCAATTAACAATATGGATTGTGGAAACTTATTATCTTTGATTGAGGTTTGATCCATTATATGGAAAGGAAGGTTGGAAACTCTATTAGGATAAAATAGGCTAGGGAATAGGGTTAACCTTAGACTTGATAATTTGTCAAAAAGGAGTAATGGATCAAAGAGATCAATGAAACTTTGTCGATACAAAGCTTAAGTATGAAGTAGTATCAGAATTGATAGACGTCCAAAAGAAAAATTGTGCTCAAAATGGACGAGTAATCAAGGCCATTACTTTTGATTAAAGTAAATAGGTGTGTGAGTGATGGCCAAACTTGACTTCTGAGTTATTTGAAAGTGTAAATACCAAATGGAAGGATGGGACCCATGGTGTAGTGCACAATGCATAGTTATTGCTTTTCTATTTGGATTATACTAAGGATAAATTCATGAGCCAATGTGAATGTGCTTTCTAGTCACTTTAGAATAGGTGTCATGTGTTGTTTAGATATTATTGTACATGGCATGTACATAAGAGATAATGTGAATACAACACGTAAGCTCTTTGAGAGAGTAAGTATGTGTGTTACAAGTTTTATGTATGCGATAACGAGGACACTTGATGCAAGGTCCATGAAGGACAAGGTTGCAAGGAGTAATGCTACATAGGATGAATGTTTATAAATCTTACGTATTTTGAAAATAGTCAATAAAACTTTATTAGACTTTCCCTATATGTCGAAGTGCTATAAGTCATCGAGGATGATGATTCACAAGGGGGAAGTATGTTACACCCAAATTGTGTAATTACTATTTACTATTACTATATAGGGTAAATGTGAATTCAGTGGATGGATAAATTGTGTGTGCACTTTTTTATCACTACTTTATGAATGAATGTCATCTCATTTAATATTATATGAAGGAATTCATTTATGTGAAATGATGGTTATTGAATTAATATTCTAAATATGGAGATGTATTATGTGTAATGCATATTTTGTTGAATAGATGACTACCTTAGACATGTTTTGAGAATGTAGATGCAGGTATATGCTCATTCCTCTAGGTGGAGGGAAAGTATCACTTAGGAGAGGGTCTTGGTTTAGTAACTAGTATCATAACCTATCTAAGCTTACACACACCACAGTAGAATAATTGAGCCGGGTTATCATGTGGAAAGTAGGTAAGTCATCCTTAGCATAATGTGACCACATTAGTAAGGTTCTTGATTACTACTAATTGCATGCTTGGATGATGTTTATATGTTTGAGCTTGTGAGTCCTTCCTTATCCTACTATGTTTATTTGTGTGGTTGAATGAGTGTTTGGATATATGCATACATGCATATATATGCATATGACAACATACCCGTACGGTGGATATAATGGGATGTCCATAAAAGTACGATGACATATGTATAGATATGCATATATGTTTAAGAGCAAGTGATATGATACCATAGTCACATAGGACATGATCATTTGGATATTGAATGGATCATTGACTGTCATATTGATAGATAATACATATGTTTGTATATATATGTAAATACACATGTAAGCACAAATGCTTAAATAGAGGGCTGTGTACATATATACAAATAATTAATATATATTATTACTGCGTTATTTATATCTTGTTGTATTTGTTTGCATATCGAATGAATCATTGGACTATCATGTTGCCATTGAATATAAATATGTTTGTACACACACACATATATATACACATATACATACATAAGAATTTAAACGGTTATAAGAGAAATGTATATATGTATATATATATATATACATGCATATTACTCAATGAGAATGATAATTTGGATGAATTTGCATTCTAGATATCAAATGATATGTGTATACTATCTATGTCCGAGTGAATTTTTATCATGCATTCGATTATCGAACGAGTCTTTGTAAAATATATTATATATTAGTTGTAAATATATATATATATTTATGTAATATAATATATGGATATATATTATATTAGATATAGTATATATATATATATATATATATATATATATATATATATATATAACGTATGACTAAATGAATAGCTTTGTTTTAAAAAATGTAGCCTTAACTTATATTTGACTTACATTAAATATTTTGACAGTTATAAAATTTGGTGGAACATAGAACAATAATATATGTGAGTGAGATATATATACATAACAATGATATAGGGCACACGTTGGAAGATAGCAAAGGCTGAGAAAAACCATAAGAGAAGGAGAGATCTCTTAGACTGCTGCTTATTTGGATGACATATAGACACGTCGAGAATATTGTGATGAAACCATCAAGACTTAGTTAAACAAGAGTGAAGACACAACCATATTGAGGAGTACGATTATGCTTTGTGATCAACTATCTAAAGCAATGATTTTCAGCTGATTATAATGTTTATACATTTGGCTTTGAGGTCGATTTAGCTTCATAACTTGGAGACAAAAAACTTGAGATGAATACAACTATATTCATGAGCTATTTTTTATGCTCTTGTTGTCATTCTAAAAGAGAGTATAAATCTGAAAACTATATAAAAATTTAATTCGATGATCCAGTGGAGAAGGTTGACACCTATTTATGAGGAAACCTTGACTTAGTAAACATAATTAACATGATATTTAGAAATGATCAAACAATTATAAAAGCATTTCAACAACTATGTCAAGCCGATTAAATGTAGAAATCGACTCATACTTTGACTTGGTCAATACAAGCTTAGATGTCATTCACTTGTTTTTGAATGAATCTTTCTTGAGGGAATTTGTGCCATCTCTGAAATGATATTTATGATATTGGTGCCACATTTGAATCTTCTTAATTGTAGATGTCTTTTTGGAGGTCTTAATCAAATTCTAGCATATGCAAATTTGAATTGCTCTATTTTCTTTCAAACTTGAGAGTTGATTTTTAGCTACATAAGCTGAGTAAGAGTTTGCAAATTCACCACCTTTTGGGAAAGTTACACGTGTTTCTATGCATGCATTTTTCTGTCAAGAATCATGCCTAATTTATAGGCTATGTGATCACTAGTTTGTTGTATAAATAGAGGAGTGAGTTCATCTATTTGGGATGCTTTCATAATTCACGTTTACGCATTCTCTATGCAATATTTCTGCCTGCAATATTCTTCCAAGTTTAGTGAGGAAGAACCTTGAGTATTAGTGAGAGTAATATATTTTGAGAAGTAACATTTCCAGCTTGAGAGTTGAGGTTTGTGAGACTTTGTTGGAGGATCAATGTTGAGATAGTTGTTGTTATAGAAGTGTTGTGTTTGCAACTAGTCGATTGGAAAGCTTAGCACATGCATGACAATATTCTTCTCTTGTTTATTCTATTTTTAAAAGAGATATTTTATGTCTGTTTAAACTAGTTTATTATAGTTACTTGCATTTAGAGAAAGTAATGCTTCCTTTGAAAGAAAAGTAGAAGATGTTTACTGTGTTTATGAAATTCTTATAGTTACTCCATAATAGGAGGAGTATGTTTATCTACTAGATATGAATAAGCATGGGAAGCATAAGGATCATTCATAGCTTAAGCCCTTTTAATCAAAGGGGTGATACTCTCAAATGGAGTCATCTATTGTTATGAGAACTCTTCGATTGAGGCCATGCTTTGTTATTTTATTTACTCCATGATAGGAGAGAATTTTGTCATAGGTATTGTTATTATACTAGATATGATTAGACATGGTTAGAGAAAATGTTTTTCAAAGGTATTATTACTATACTAGATATGATCAAGTGTAGAGAATCTTAAGGAACACTCATAGCTAGATATTTAATTATGCTAGATGGCTACCAGGTTATTCCTGGGATTGTTATCCAGTGAAGGGAGGGAACTAGTAGGTTACTCCTATGAATATTATCCAGTGAAGGGAGTGAACTATTACTTTGCTTTATGAGTTATGTTTCCTTAGGTTGTTTAAAAGATAGGTTATCTTGGGTAGTTGCTTACCCATGGAGAGGGATTTCCTAAGCATAGATATAATGGCCCTATGCCAAAATGAGCTTGCCATAGTGTAGGTGAATGGTAGACCATCACTCGATTATACTAAGTGAGAACGCTTTGGACAAAGTAGTGTGAATGTTCGAAGACTCCACTGAAGAAGTGTGAAATTTGAGACTCCATTGTCAGTTCACCATGTCCATTTAAATGAATGAGGGCTACCTAGCATAAGTTATAAATATTAGTCATTTAGGGCACAACACTATGCTTAGAGTGGTATACCATACGGGGTTATCCAAACAATACCTTCATTGAAGGGAAGGGCCCTATATCATTGATAGATGTGTGGGGGATCACATATGAGTCTCTGGTTGGTGGAAAAGCGCTTGAGTGATGCTTCTCCTCCTCAATAGGCGACATAAGACCAAGGTTTTGAAAGGTGGATTCCTAGACCATCTATATCTTATGCTAAGAAGTTAGGTGGAGCTGTGTTTGTAATAGTGTACATTCTTGGAATATTGTAATTTGTGAAATTATTATATTGTAATGGAAACCTTATTGAGTATTGTATGACATAATTGTTCAATATAAAATCTATGTTATTGGAAGATTTGTATAATTTCTTTGGAATGCAATGAAAAAATGGAATTTTTGTCATTTCAATTATGCATGTAAATTAAATTATTGGAAGAAATTTTTTTATTGCTATGTCATGGCATCTGTAATACCCCTCCATTTTTCCCTCTTGATCGAACAGTGTTCTTCTTCGTTATGTGTTATTTTATGTTAGTGCTTTGCCTATGGTACTCGACTATTGTTTGATCGTTACCGAAAAGCGATGTGAGGGTATTTTATTATGATGTTATCATTATGGCATGCTTTAGATTAGCATAGAGAATATTGGAATTAATGATTTTTTATGCCTTCGATTATGTTATTGATGTTAGATTTGTCAAATTGGGACACTTTATTGGTGAAGGGGATGAAATTGCACCACTTGCTTGCGAGCGCCCTACGATTCCGTGATTTTCTTTTCACGGTGTGTTTTATATGATGTAAATATACATGTGTGATATACTCTTTGTTCACAGGTTATAGGTACAGGACATCAACTCCACCTGGTTCCGTAGGTTTGAGCGTGTTCATTGCCCAACGACATTTGATTGGGAGATAGTAGCTAGGTTTTCCATGTCAAGTCATCACTTTGGTCTTAGCGTGTCATCGATTTTTAGTCGAGTTTGGTTGCTTTAATGTTATTCATTCGCCTTGATTTTATTTTATTTGCAAGATGAAAAGGTAATTAAATTGCATTAAGTATTTAAATTGTTTATTAAATTAATCTGGTGATTATGTTGGAAGATGTTATTTAATTAATTAATTAATTTAATTTAATTAATAAAATAATTTAATCTTGGATTAGATTCATTTTATTGAATTAATTAAATTAATTAAATTGAATTAAGTTACTTGTTAGAATTGATAGATATTTTAATTGAAAAATTGAAATTTAGTTTCAAAATTGAAAAAAAAAAGTTTTAAATTGCATTTTTTGGAAAATCTGAATGAAAAATTGAAATTTGAAAATATTTATGGTTTTATTTTCAAAAATTTATTAGGGTGGTTGAGTGGGATATTTTTGGTTTTCATAGAATTTTGATATAAAAGAAAACAAAAAAGAAGTTTTTAAAAAAAAAGAGGAGAAGAAAGAGGTTTTCTATTTTGTGGGTTTTTGGATTTAACTATGGAAAAACTCTGTTGATTTGTGGGGAAGAAGCTGGAATCGGAGGAAGAATCAGTGCACCATTGACAACCTCTCAAGCTTAGGAATAAGGTTTTTTATTGATTAAATTAGTTTCATTTTGAAAAGACTCACAATTTAATATGCTAGTTGGAAAACATACAAACTTTGTTTGATTTGCAAAAAAAAAGACCCATGTGTGATCTTGAAGAAATTTTTGGAAAAACCTCTGTTGGAGGAGGTTCAAACTCTTTGAAAAATTTCATTATTCTCTCTCTTTTAGAGTTTTAATTAAAAAATAAAATAAAATTGGATTTGGCTGTAGATAGCTATTTCTTGGAAAAAATTTACTCTTTTAAATCCCAGGTTTTTATTAAACCTGTATATATATGTATATATATATATTTAAAAAAAAAATATATATATATATATATATATATTCATACATCTAGATATGTATATATTTATATATATAATTCTTGTTGAATGGGTTTATTTTTTTAAAAAAAATTGAATCTGTGGTTGAAATTGGGCAAAATCAAAATTTCACAAAAATCCGTTTAAAAAAAAACAAAAAAAATAAATTTTTTTGCTGGGTTTTTGGGGAGGCCGAAGCTCTCCCCACAACCGCCCATAGGGAGCATTGTGGAGGAGGCAGCGCTCTCCACAACCATGCCCCATGGAGGTTGGGGTTAGGCTATGTGAAGACACAGCCACCCCATGAAATGGGGTTCGACTGTGCCTTCACACAATCGCCCCCCAAGCAGCAGGCACGCCGCCCTAGACCCGCATGCCTTCCAAAAACCGCGGATTTGACCTTAATTTTTAAATTCTCTTTTTTCTTAATTTTATTTTATTTTATAAAATATATATGTATATATGTTTTTATATTATTATATATTATTTGTTTAGATTTTTATAATAAAATTTAAATAGATATATAATAATATACATATAATGTGTATATATATATATTGAATAATTATGTTTATATGTTTAATTACATATTTAATTGATTATTTAAAGTTTAAATGTTTTAATTGATGATTTAAATACATATATTTAATTGTCGAGTTAAATAAGTGACATGTTTAATAGTTACTTTAAAGGGAGATTTAAATATTTAAATACATATTTGAACTGTTGATTTAATTAATGATATGATTTAGATATAATTGGAGAACTTTAAATCAGTTTCAATTGTCGAATTAATAGATTTACTTTTAAATTAATATATATTGAAAGAACAAATATTTGATTGTCAGATATCGTATTTAATAGATGAATTGATGGAAAAAAAAATTTAGATGATTTATTTGGAATTAAAAAAAATAGTATTTTCTTAAAATGATATATTTTGATTAGAAGAAGTAACTGGCTTTCTTTAATATTATTAATTAGAAGCAATTAAGGAATTAAATGTTTGGTTTGAACTTCATCATTTGTCTGAAAGAGACGTTATTAAATCAATTTTTATTAAGCAATAAATTACTGAAGGTTATCAAAGGAAGTGGATTTAGGAAATCCGAAGTACATGTAATTTCTGTTTGATTGCTTTTTTTAATGTAAAGTTCTTCTGTTTTTTCTTTGGGGAAAATTGTTTAGAAAGGTTAATAAGTCTTCCAGTTGGGGCTTTTAATTGTTGGGGTTGTTGTAATTATGTTAGTCAACCTTTGGATTGTCTTGGGTAGTGCGTCTTAATGTATTCAATTATTATCCGGTTATCACGAACGGGGTTGTGTTGACTTTATGTGTTGGTTAGGGATTTAATATCTTTAGGTCGCACTAGTGTACCATTGGGTTGTGGAGTTGTTCCACATGATGTCTTAGAGTTGTGGTTTGCAATGAGGGTCAACACACAAAGTGGTGCCAGGGTAACTCGTTGCAAGTTGGTTAATCCAATGTTTTGTAAATGAACTTGTTAGAGGATTAGGTAGTATTGTGCACTTATTAAGAGTAATTTTGCCTCGCTCACGGACGCAAGGGCTTGTATAGACTTGGGGTGGGACGAGATGGCCTGGGATGACAAGACCGTTATCTTGTATCTACAAGAGATAACTATTTCTGCATTGGGTTGCATGAGGGTTTGGGAGTCGTTAGAGATTTCCAAGCGATTCCGAGATGGGGGTCGGGGCCTAAGAAGACTTACCAAGATATCCCATGTAACATTGTGATGACACTTCTCCGTTGTCAACAATATGTTTGTATCAGCGATGCAGTTGATTGTTTAACTTTGGAATCATTGTAACCATTGTGTTAAGTGAGGTATTTGTACTTGATTTAGTTCAGTTATGTTTTAGCCTGTATCTA
Source organism: Sequoiadendron giganteum (assembly GCA_007115665.2). Classification (NCBI taxonomy): domain Eukaryota; kingdom Viridiplantae; phylum Streptophyta; class Pinopsida; order Cupressales; family Cupressaceae; genus Sequoiadendron; species Sequoiadendron giganteum. Next base: position 228,772,339 of record CM021105.1, read on the forward strand.
GGGGTAGATGGTCTTGTATAAGAATCCTTGTTACTATCTCTTAGCGTGGGGGGTGGGCCTTTGGGTACCACTTGGTTGGGTGGAACATGCACCTTACTCTGTTGGATTTTTTTTTCTTGTTCGTGTTGACGAGACTTCCAGTTGGAGAGCTTGTGTGATCCAGTTACGTTTCATGCTTTATTTATTTCAGTTGGTTCATGCAATTTATTACCCCTCATTGTATTCGAGGTAGAAAGTTGTAATTTGTAATCACGCTTATTTGATTTATGTCATTCGGGGAATGAGAGATGTAACCTATCTATAGAGTTAATGTGAAGTGATTTCTTATTATAATCTTACTTGTTAAGTAATGTAAACTATGCATGTTATATTATATTCTATGTGTTGGTATCTTTAATGCTTTGTATGTATGTGCTTTTAATTAATTGATTAGTAAGTTAATTTAAAAGATTTATAAGATTTATGTATGTGTTTTGGTATTAGATGTAATCTTGTCGTGTACCCTTGGAGGTTGTTGCAATAGAGTTGTGCACTTTCATTGTTAATAATGCACTTAAAAAAAAAAAAAAAATTGTACGCTTCCGCATTGTGTTGCAACTTCCTTTAGGGTTACGTGGCGGGGCATTACACATGGTATCAGAGCCCCAGATTCATACACTGGGTTCTCTGGGTACATTTGTGCCCACTGTGTTGTCCCTGCGAATTGTTAGTGGAATGGTTAAGTGATCACGTGTTCATGGCTTTTACTTTAGCATGATGTACTCTGTGGAAAAGAGTAGCGTGAAAGAAACCTGATAAAAGGTTTGGTGGGAAAGTTATCATACGTATCCCATGGGTTATGGAATTGGATGTTCCTATGGGATTATGTATGTAGTTGTACCCCTGTAAATGTAAGAAACCAGTAACGGTATCTTGTCTAAGTGTTGTGAATACCCCGTACTTGCTTTGTGTATCCATGTGATGGTGATACTTGGTACCCATCCTTGAGGAAAAAGTTACACTTTGGTGTGGGATTTACCATACCACTATGTGTGTGTTCATGTTTGTTACCTGATTGAGGGCCAACCCATATGTGGTTGAAACTTATATATAAGAGTAACCAAAAGTAGTTCTTTTTCTTTTGGTTCTCTAGACCCTCAATCCGAGAAGGGATAGTAGCAGCCACAAGTTCCTTGGGTGGAGTGTGTAGCGTACACATATTGCGGCACAAAGCATCTTAGCTCAACCAATCTCAAGGAAACATACCCACTACTTTCCCTTATGATGGATCAGGATACTTGATCCATAAGTGTTAACCTAATCCCCACAGGTTTGAGTACAACAACATAGGTTTGTGTGTATATGCCTGGACGTCCATGGAGGCATAGAGGTGAAACTCGGTAGCCCCATAGTGACATTATTATATTGCATTATATACTTAGTATGTTTGCACATGCTCTGACATGATGTGATAGATACGATACCACACTGCACTGATGTTCCGACATAGTGTTGGTGATGACGTTGTATTTGCACGTATTCCGATATGATGCAGTATGATACCACACCCCACTCATGTTCTGGCATAGTGATGGTGATGATGTTGTGTTACACGATGCCACATGCTTAGACACGTGAAGGCACATTTTGATTTATTTTTTTTTAGCCTACTTGTGCGATGAGCGTTATGGGGCCTCAAACACTTGTAGAGGGATCCTCATGGTTGCCTTGACCATGTTGGTTGAGTAGCATATGGGTAGATCCTAGCCATGTATACCTCTGGCTTTAGCGAGTTCCTACGTGTGTCTTCTCCATGAGGTATCATGGGTGGAGTGCGTTATGTGCGTGCCTATTTCCACAGACCCTTAGACACACTACCACATGGCATATGACCAATACTTCCCTTGTCCGGGTGGCGTATGACTAGGTAGAGTGACAACGTTTTGTTAGTCATGGATACACTCTGGGCCATGTGGAGGGCATGCTCATTCCGCATCACATGAGGGCTATTATCATTCTAGCCGAACGTTGTTTCCTCTTTCCTCGTTGGTGGCTAGTATCTAGTCACATAGTGCTGTACAGTGCAATTTTAAAGATTGTGAACTTTCTTTTAGCTATTGATGATTTTTCAATTGATTGTGAGGGTCGACACTTTGTTTATATTTGATTGTGAAGGTTTAGCCATGCCTTGTGATCTTGTTTACTTATAACCCTAGTGGTTATATATTTGATTCAGTGTTGAAATTACGCGTATTTATTTCTTTATTGTTGAAATGAAACTTTAATTTTATCTTCTTTATGAACTTGGTGGCTAAGCTAGTTATCTTGGTTGTTTTCAATGTTGGCTATGTGTCGTATTGTGATTCCTCTCCAAGGTTGTATGAGGCGAACTTGGTGAGTGTGTATGAGGAAGTAGATGCAAGAAACGTTGAGGATGGGGGTATGTGAGGTTGTTATGCAGCTAGGACCCACTACTCACCTTTGTGTGTTGACTATCTCTTGGAGGCTAATCACCTTATACAACAAGGGATAGGTCATTGTGGTCTTGTTTGGATGGTCACACTCTATGTATGACCTAACACCATCAAGCCACTGATATGATGTTGATTTATATGAGATGGTTATTTTCTCTGGATTCATGGATTCTTCTATCATGGATTGGTATGCTGCTTTCCGATGTCCAGATGGACCCTTGTGTGGCCTTATGTTGTGATTTTCGGTGTTGGTTGTTGGAATGTATATGTACTATCCATGATTAATCATGGGTATGGTGTTTTAAGTCTAAGTTTCTATAAAGTTAATTTCTCCTTTTGGTTGTGACTCCTTTCTTAGATGGTGTGTATAGGATGCCTAGAAGAGGTAGACAAGGCATTGATCGTCGAAACCCTACTTTCCGGAGTCCCCACAAAAAATGATCGTGAGGATCACCCGGGTCCACTATTACGTTCTACTCTTAGGGAGATTTTGACCCGGCTTGGCTTTAGTCAGGATGGTGGTCTTCAGATATTTAGGGAAAGGGAAAGGATCCCTAGGAGGAATATTTTTGCTTTGGCAATACTTATGTTGGATATTTTGAGGGCACGTTCTCCACCCAGCAACCGTTCTTATGAAGGTTTGGGTTTTGGAAACTGGATGATTGGTGTTCCTTTTGATGGGGTGCACCCAGTAATCTTCAAGTTTCGAGGTGATCGTCTCATGCATAGAAGGATTCAAAGTTGGATACAAGCCCAACTCCATCGTCTCGACCAGTCAGCTCAGAGCATGCAAATTGCAACAAGTAGTGGTACAGGATGTTACTCTTGTGGCCAATAGGGCAACTTAGTGAGATAGTGTACTTAGAGGAACACACCTAGGACCAGTCAAGGATAGGTGGTTACAGAGCCAACAAGGAATGATGCAGGAAGGACTCATGGAACAAGTGTAGCAGTTGATCAATGTCAGTCAGAGCATTAGGGTACAAACGTGGAAATTACTGGAAGTGGACAAGTAGCTGATTCAGAAGTTCATGGGAATCCTTCGATACAGGAGGCTGAAGAAATGCCTTTAGTGTTGTTTCCTCTGCTTGATATATGATATGCTTGGATTGGTATTTTGAGTCTATGTGATTGTTTGGATTGATAGTTATTTGGCTTAGAACACTATGAATTTGGTTGTTGTTGTTTTTATGTTAGTATATGGAGTGGTTTAGTTTTGGAACCATTGTTAATGTGTGTTTCGTGGAATTTATGCTAGGGGTTTTTTGCAAGCTTCCAAGAGTAAGCCTGACCCTAGGGGGGAGGATGTAATACCCCTCCATTTTTCTCTCTTGATCGAACAGTGTTCTTCTTCGTTATGTGTTATCTTATGTTAGTGCTTTGACTATGGTACTCAACTACTGTTTGATTGTTACTGGAAAGCGATGTGAATGTTATATTTTGATGTGAGGGTATTTTATTTTGATGTTATCAGTATGGCATGCTTTAGATTAGCATAGAGAATATTGGAATTAATGATGTTTTATGCCTTCGATTATGTTATTGATGTTAGATTCATTAATTTGAGACACTGTATTGGTGAAGGGGACAAAATTGCACCACTCACTTGCGAGCGCCCTGCGATTCCGTGATTTCCTCTTCACGGTGTGTTTTATATGATGTAAATATACCTGTGCAATATACTCTTTGTTTGTAGGTTATTGGTACAGGACATTGCCTCCACCTGGTTCCGCAGGTTTGAGCGCGTCCATTGCCTAATGACATTTAATTGGGAGATAGTAGCTAAGTTTTCCGTGTCAAGTCATCACTTTGGTCTTAGTGCGTCGTCGGTTTTTAGTCGAGTTTGGTTGCTTTAATGTTATTCATTCACCTTGATTTTATTTTATTTGCAAGCTGAAAAGGTAATTAAATTGCATTAAGTATTTAAACTGTTTATTAAATTAATTTGGTGATTATGTTGGAAGATGTTATTTAATTAATTAAATTAATTAAATTAAATTAAGTTACTTGTTAGAATTGATAGATATTTTAATTGAAAAATTGAAATTTAGTTTCAAAATTGAAAAGAAAAAGGTTTTAAATTGCAGTTTTTAGAAAATTTGAATGAAAAATTGAAATTTGAAGATATTTCTGGTTTTTGTTTTCAAAAATTTATTATGGTGGTTGAGTGGGATATTTTTGGTTTTCATAGAATTTTGATATAAACAGAAAAAAATAAAAAGTTTCAAAAAAAAAAAAAGGAGAAGAAAGAGGTTTTCTATTTTGTGGGTTTTTGGATTTAACTGTGGAAAAACTCTGTTGATTTGCGGGGAAGAAGCTAGAATTAGAGGAAGAATTAGTGCACCATTAACAACCTCTCAAGCTTAGGAATAAGGTTTTTTATTGATTAAATTAGTTTCATTTTGAAAAGACTCACAATTTAATATGTTGGTTGGAAAACATACAAACTTTGTTTGATTTACAAAAAAAAAGAACCATGTGTGATCTTGAAGAAAATTCTGGAAAAACCTCTATTGGAGGAGGTTCAAACTCTTTGAAAAATTTCGTTATTCTCTCTCTTTTAGAGTTTTTATTAAAAAAATAATAAAATTGGATTTGGCTGTAGATAGTTATTTTTTGGAAAAAATTTACTCTTTTAAATCCCAATATATATATATTTGAAAAAAAATAATATATATATGTATATTTTTATATATATAATCATTGTTGAATGGGTTTCTTTTTTTAAAAAAATTGAATCTATGGTCGAAATTGGGTGAAATCAAAATTTCGCAGAAATTCGTTTAAAAAAAAATTAAAAAAATAGAAAACAAATTTTTTTATTTATTTTTGCTCAGTTTTTGGGGAGGCTGAAGCTTTCCCCACGGCCGCCCATGGGGAGCACTATGGAGGAGGCAGCACTGGGCGTTGCCCCTCTCCACAGCCACACCCCATGGAGGTTGGGGTTAGGCTATGTGAAGACACAACCGCCCCATGAAATGGGGTTTGGCTGTGCGTTCACATAGTCGCCCCCCAAGTAGCAGGCGCGCCGCCCTAGACTCACACACCTTCCAAAAACCGCGGATTTGACCCTAATTTTTAAATTCGCTTTTTTTAAAATTTTATTTTATTTTATAAAATATAATATTTAATATCATATTTTATTTAATCTAAAATATTTAAAATATATAAATATTAAAATATATATGTATATATGTTTTTATATTATTATATATTATTTGTTTATATTTTTATAATAAAATTTAAATAGATATATAATAATATATATAATGTGTATATATATTGAATAATTATGTTTATATGTTTAATTACATATTTAATTGATTATTTAAAGTTTAAATGTTTTATTTGATGATTTAAATACATATATTTAATTGTCGAGTTAAATAAGTGACATGTTTAATAGTTACTTTAAAGGGAGATTTAAATATTTAAATACATATTTGAACCGTCGATTTAATTAATGATATGATTTAGATATAATTGGAGAACTTTAAATCAATTTCAATAGTCGAATTAATAGATTTACTTTTAAATTAATATATATTGAAAGAACAAATATTTGATTGTCAGATATCGTATTTAATAGATGAATTGATGGAATTTTTTTTTTTAGACGATTTATTTGGAATTGAAAAAAATAGTATTTTCTTAAAATGATATATTTTGATTAGAAGAAGTAACTGGCTTTTTCTTTAATATTATTAATTAGAAGCAATTAAAGAATTAAATGTTTGGTTTGAACTTCATCATTTGTCTGAAAGAGACGTTATTAAATCAATTTTTATTAAGCAATAAATTACTGAAGGTTATCAAAGGAAGTGGATTTAGGAAATCCAAAGTAGATGTAATTTTTGTTTGATTGCTCTTTTAAATGTAAAGTTCTTCTGTTTTTTCTTTGGGGAAAATTGTATAGAAAGGTTAATAAGTCTTCCAGTTGGGGCTTTTAATTGTTGGGGTTGTCGTAATTATGTTAGTCAACCTTTGGATTGTCTTGGGTAGTGCATCTTAATGTATTCAATTATCACTCGATTATCACGAACGAGATTGTGTTGACTTTATCTGTTGGTTAGGGATTTAATATCCTTAGATCGCACTAGTGTACCATTGGGTTGTGGAGTTGTTCCACATGATGTCTAAGAGTTGTGGTTTGTAATGAAGGTCGACACACAGAGTGGTGCCAGGGTAACTCATTGCAAGTTGGTTAATCCAATGTTTTGTAAATGAACTTGTTAGAGGTCTTAGGTAGTATTGTGCACTTATTAAGAGTAATTGTGCCTCGTTCGCGGACGCAAAGGCTTGTATAGAATTGGGGTGGGATGAGATGGCCTAGGATGACAAGAACGTTATCTTGTCTCTACGAGAGATAACTATTTCTGCATTGGGTTGAATGAGGGTTTGGGAGTCGTTAGAGGTTTCCAAGCGATTCCGAGATGGGGGTCGGGGCCTAAGAAGACTTACCAAGATATCCCATGTAACATTGTGATGACACTTCTCCATTGTCAACAGTATGTTTGTATTAGTGATGCAGTTGATTGTTTAACTCTAGAAGCATTGTAACTATTGTGTTAAGTGAGGTATTTGTACTTGATTTAATTCAGTTATGTTTTAGCCTGTGTCTAAGGGTAGATGGTCTTGTATAGGAATCCTTGTTACTATCTCTTAGCACGGGGGGTGGGCCTTTGGGTACCACTTGGTTGGGTGGAACGTGCACCTTACTCCGTTGGATTTTTTTCTCTTGTTCGTGTTGACGAGACTTCCAGTTCGAGAGCTCGTGTGATCGAGTTACGTTTCATGCTTTATTTATTTCAGTTGGTTCATGTAATTTATTACCCCTCATTGTATTTGAGGTGGAAAGTTGTAATTTGTAATCTCACTTATTTGATTTACCTCATTCGGGGAATGAGAGATGTAACCTATCTATAGAGTTAATGTGATGTGATTTCTTATTGTAATCTTACTTGTTAAGTAATGTAAACTATGCATGTTATATTATATTCTATGTGTTGGTATCTTTAAATCTTTGTATGTATGTGCTTTTAATTAATTGATTAGTAAGTTAATTTAAAAGATTTATAGGAGTTATGTATGTGTTTTGGTATTAGATGTAATCTTGTCGTGTACCCTTAGAGGTTGTTGCAGTAGAGTTGTGCACTTTCATTGTTAATAATGCAATTTAAAAAAAATAAAAATTGTACGCTTCCGTGTTGTGTTGCAACTTCCTTTAGGGTTACGTGGCGGGGCGTTACAACATCATGTTTAGTTCACTTGAGGTGAAAACATTAGAAATTTTATTATAAAAGAACACCAGGATTGTTACATGTGGTATTAGAGTAGCAAGATTCAACACTAGAACCAATGAGCTCATTACATAAATGTTACATAAACCTTATTAGAAGATAATGGGTGAAATTTTCTTATGTCAAGATGGATAGAGAAAAAAAAATGAAGAAGTGAAAAAGAAGATGAGATTCGTAGAAACTTGTTTAAAGTTTGGGACTAGCTAAGAGTCATCCCTAGAGTGAAAAATCCTAAACCAACAATCTTTTATTATATCCCCTTGTATTGCAAAATATTATGCAATCAGCTTATGTAGGAAGGTTAGGAATTATAACCAGTATATACCTTCACCCTACTTGATAGAATAAGTTACCAAGGGTTGGAACAAAGTCACTTGGAAAGGTGATTATGAGAAAGAAGCTTGAAAAGGTAAATCATATTAGTCTGAAAAAGGCTTGGATAGTACATAGATGGGTTGGAGTATAATTAGAACTCACCAACATGTCAATAAAAACCAACATATGTCTAGAGATTCCAACAAGAAATGGGATACAACATGACACTATGTGTGAAAATCAATAGAGGTTGTAAGGAAACAATGCTCCAAGATGAAAAGTAAATCAACAAAAAAAACTTTGTGAGTATGGATATTCCTCCACAAAGAGGATATAGGAAATAGAATTGGAATAATAGAGAGCCTCTTAACTTGTAAGTTTCTGATTATTCATTAGATCTCCTATTGGATGATCCAAAATGTTGAATCTATGAGATAAAATTCAACGATCAATTTAACCTTGGGAAAAATTATATCCAAGATATGCCATTGAGGCAAGAAAGAGGCAATAGAAAGCCAAGAAAAAGGAATGAAAAATTATTTCAAGAAAGAATAATGTTTGCTAGGAGTTCAACTTTGAGTTGAACGAATGTCATGGAAAAACTAAAGGAGGGAAGGAAGAAAGTGGATTGCCTCGGATTAAGTACCCAACCCAACGAAAAGCATGGATATGTTTTCGATTTGGAAGAGTTTTTTCTTCTTAGTAAGTCATGATGACAATTAAGTATGAAACTCATGACCACGAGGATTAGGTATTATAATTTTCTTGGAGAGAATTAGTGGAAAGGTCAAGAGTTATGACCTATTATCACACCATACCTTGAATATAGGCTAATTATAAAATCAATTGCTATTATCATTGATGCCTTACAAGAGGATAGGCAGATAACTTGGTCATGAAAAGTAATATTATTGTCTATGGGATAGACAAAGGAAGATATAGATAACTTATGATTTGCAAGAAAGTGTCTTACTACTCCTATTGCCTTATGAGGAATAATTATCGTTGATATTTTTTTTTTTTATGGTTAGACTATGTATGAGATATGTCAATATTGAGAAGTGACTTGGTACTGTTATCTAACTATGATAGAAAACCTTGGGAAAGATAAGTTTTAGCTATTAAGCCATAGAAAAGGTATGTACAATACGATGTGATGTTATGTGAACCACATCAAAATATCTTTACTAGAATGATCAATTAATCATACCTTACACTCGAATGAAACCCTAGGTTTGAATAACCTAAATGAGATGAGAAGTTTATTTGAATAAAGAGAGAAACCTTAGGTTAAGTTTACCTATTAGATTGGAATATGTACTGGACTACTCATTAACACCTATAGGTTGGGAATAACTTACTTGGTTGAGTGTTACATTTGATCTTGACTAGGAACATATAGGGTTAGAGTAACCTATACAATCAAACTAGTCGATGGTTGAAGACTTAATCTAAAGATTAGGGTATACTGAGATTAAGACTCACCTATGTGATTAAGTAAATCACTTGAGCTAACAAGAAACATTCATGTTTGGTATTTCGGTATGCAATTAAATTTTATATCTTCTAGGAACCAATATGATTGAATGAGGATTGATACTTAAAATTAGTACCAATTCTTATCACAAAAATTAGACTGAGTTAAAAAATGGATTACATATTTGAAAATAATCCAAGGATAGAAGAAATCCACGATATGGATGTCCTAAAGATAAAATGGGATTTATCTCTACAAAATCTCTTAACCATTATTACTTGGGAGTTAAACATAGCATGAGTGCACAAAATAGGTTTTCACTTAGTTAAAGAATGGACTAATATGGGAAGTAAAATGAGCCTATGTGTAATGCCCTAAATTTAACACTCAAAAGTACAGTTAAAGACAAAACACAACTATCAAATTTCACTCAAGAACGCTTACAAAACTCACAAAAGGCTACTACCCAAGAAGGAACTACAAGGAAGCATACAACAATTGACTAGTTAAAGATTAATATATTTAGTTAGACAACTAAATTTCTTAAGCAATCCTAGAAGGGTTTTCAAATGGGGACACGGAAATTAAATCAACAAGATAGACTTAAATAATTCAACCCACACAATCATAAACTAAAGGTACAATCAAGTCATAAGCTAAGTAAATACATTATATCAATATCAACTCAAAGTAATGAATAGAGCACAAACCTTAGGGGCTAGACCTAATTCCTCGGGGGCTCGTCTCTGACGGCCTTGCCCACGTATATAATTCGCAGAGGAATCGTAGTTCGACATTTGAGCTTGTATCTCCACAAGCTTTGACAACATGAGGGTATATCCTCTTGGGTATTTGACATTTCATAACTAACATCCTTATAACTATCAAGCTAGCTTAAAAACTTTCATTTAACATTTCTATCCTCTCTAGATTTTTATCATTATCTAAAGTTGAAATCACATGATAAGTACATTTATAGTTAAGAATAGATCATACATCTCGGTTTTCACTCAAGGAGATGGTGGTAAGGGAAAAAATCTATAATGTAATGCCTCCTGCTCAAAATTCCCTTACTTAAATTTAGGTGTCAACTATACATAAGTATATTAAATGGTCCACTTAAAATAGGTTCAAATCTCACAACAATTTCACCATAATTTGAATATATCTCCAATATCACTAGAACACCATATAATAATAAAATATTTAGAGATCAAGGATTATCGGTAAACACACATATAGGGTTATTACTAACTCACATTATAACTAATAATCTTCAAATTTTAACTAATCCAATGTAATGGAATAGTTCTTCAACAAAACAGGGCTGCCTTAAAACAGTCATAGAATCCACATTTCTTAACGAAATTTAAAACTTTGAAATGGTTTGGAAAGCTAGAGAGCAGAGGACTAAAACCCAGGAAGGATTTTTTTTGTGTTCATTAAAACATCACAGCAGTTTTTTTCTGCAATCAGCCTTGCCATTTAAAAAACAGCACACACAGTTCAACATAAGTAAAATAGCACATTCAAAAATATGACAACTTAATAGATTATTGCTGCATTCAAATATATGGTGCATCTAATTATATGGCATAATAAAAACACAAGGATTGATGACAGAATGTTGCAAAAAGAAATTGAGATGGATTGGGGCATTTGCCAAGCTGCAACTAAACAAATTAATAATAAAAACACAAGGATTGATGACAGAATGTTGCTCCTCCACTTCTATCATTAGCATAAGTTCAGATAATGTCTAAACCACATGAGCAATTTAACAACAATCAAAGAAGTTGTAATATTTGCAATCATAATGTGTTATGATATTATTTTGTCTATGTTATTCATCATTATGAAAATTTCCAATTCAAGACAGTATGAAAGAACAATGTCTTGACAACATTCAAACGAAATAGTAATAATAATAAAATTATAATTTAAGGTTATTGAAAAAATTTAAAAAGAATATTAAATTAACAAATTAATCCATCAGCATATTTAACATTGATAGCATCAATCAATAAATCTGCCACAAAAGTTACATAAATATAAAAAAATAAAAATAAAGCTTGAAGAAAGGATGTTTGTATAGATCAATCATCATTAGGCACACAGACCAATATTAAATTAGAAGTTATAAATAATAAGATATATAACTGATTAAACAATGCAGCAAAATAAAACAATTACTTTGACTCACTTGCTGATGTCCTTGCAGGCGTTACAGATATTCACTTTACTCGCAATTTATTTGCATCACTAACCTCTCCCCCCCAATAAGGGTATTATTTAACTACTACAGGAATCTTCTTCACATCTAAGAATTTATTTAATTGGATTCTCCCTGTCACAAAAATTCAAGCAAACAGACTAGGGGGGCATAGCAGGTTTTCTAAGAGCAGTGACTTTATTTTATTAAAGTTGCAGAAGTTAATGCGATACAATTAGGGGAATGGGGCAACCCCACTGCATAAGTTCTATGAAAATGCCAATATGGAGTTTACCATTTAGAGACAGTTCGATCTCTATCATTCACTCTATGTGAATATAGTTCTGGAAGCTATCTATTTACAACATTAGTAGTAGTTGGCGGTTATTGGAAACCATTTAATAATTCTGCCACAGAATAGCTAGGAAAGGAAAATAACTAAATCTATTGAACAGTCAGACTCCTTGAATTCACCTTAAGTTTATGATCTTTGTCAATACCATATTCCTTAACGTAAAAGTAAAAATTTGTTGGTAAAACATTGATATTATAATTTTAAATGTAGATAAATAAATACACAGATACAAATTACATAACATTATTTTTTGTTAACGTAGAGACTCAAAAATCACAAAACCTAACTAACAAACTATCTCTTAACTCACATACTATCATAAACTTATCTGCATACTAACAAAATACTTCACACCACTACAAACTCGAGAGGGCCTTCTCATGGAATGCCCAGATTACAAGATATGCACTAAATGGATTTGTTGAAAGGGCCACGAAACATTTGAGCAAATACCCTCTTGCAGGTGCAGTGCCAGAATGGGAGCTTGGGCTTAAAGGTGGACGCGTATACAAGGCATGCAAGCTATTTTTTTTTAAATTTTTTTTTTTTGACTTCCTCAAATAAACATGGTCTCCTGGAGTGTGATAATTGCAGGGTATACACAAAATGGATTGCTTGTATAAGGATTTGAAAAGAAAGGAAAAACAGTCCAACGCCATGAATATACATATTATTTATTTATTTTTAAAGATGCAATGGACATGAGGTAATATGTTACACTCTGGCGTAAAAGCTAACATCAACCACCCTACTCTATTATTTACTCAAATAGATAAGATCATTAGCCTTCAACCTCTATGTAGGGTAAAATAACATGTGTGATATACCATGAATAAAATAAAAAACATATAAATGACAAATGGTTATACACTCTCCCAAATTTATAAATCCAAAGATAATAAAACTGATTCACAATCTGATTTTATTAACATTGTGGGAGACTATTGTGGGTATTCTTTATATACTGCACTTCTCACCCTTACACTACTGCCAAAAGAGATAAGTCACTTTGCTCAGAAAGTTAGACTAATTTGTGATAGAATGGTATGCAATAACTTACCAGCTGAATGAGCGACAGCGTTGACAATGCCTTGAGCCTCTGGGAAATTTGGAGACATGAGAGCCACCCTGGGTAAGTGGTAAAGTTTGTTTGCACATTCGAAATCAATGCCATGCTCCATAATAATTTTTGTATCAATTCATTTATGGCTGGCGGTCTTCATTGGTTTAACTTAGATTAAAAAAATATCTAAACAAACATATTATCCCCTACTAATAGGATTCTCCGGGCATATCTAAGCCTTTTGCAATTTTGCCTTTTACAAGCCATTTGACGGGTTCCCCTCTGAGACCATTCCAGTCTCTGCTAAAAGAATCCTCTAAAATGAGTTTGGTGAAAAGAATAATCTCTGTGTAGAGTTGCCAGCCTCCTCCACTCTTTTTTTTTTTCTTTATTTTCTCTCCCCATTAAGAATAGCGCCCCCAATTAAAACTCCATTACCACTCAAACAAGCCGAATTGAATGGGTCAGCCATATGGATCAACAACTATGTCCAGAGTGCAATAAATGTGTCAGTAGGTGTTATGCAAAAATGTGTAGCCAACTCACCCATCGCCAATGTTACAGGATGAGTACCGATTAAAAGGGCAAAATCAAATCATGAAATCAAGATTTGAAGAGACATTCATAGGCAGCGAGGGTGAAAAGAAAAATAAAGATAATAAATATATAAAATTTCCCTGACCTGAAACGTAGAGAAGTACAAATGGTCATTGAATATAGGCGGTGCATTTATCAAATAATCAGACTTTATCTTGTTGGATGATCTGCGCCTTAAATGGCTCCTCCTGTCACTAAGTTAGGTAGGATTGTGAATAAATCGATGGAAAGGTAATAGGTTTTATTCAGACTTCTATCCACCCGCTGCATCATTACACTTCCATAGGTATGTTGTATTTATGTTGAGCAGATGCAATATTCAAAATTAATCTCATCACGTATTGTTGCAGTTGGTTTAGTAGAAAATATTAAAAGCACAACATTAACTGCTGTATTCTTTGGTTGATGTCAGTATATCATCAATAGTCACATTAATAAGAATTCTATAATTCAAGCTAATACCACTTGAATAATTATAATATTGCTAATAGGTGAAATCCATAGCAAAAGTAACAGCAAAGTGAGTAATGATATTAGTTTGTATCCTAATATGACTAATGATAATAGAATTAATAAAGGTATTAGTTTATGTATAATTGCTATTACAATGAATATTGATAAATATAGTCATATTATTATTAATATTATGATTATCATTTTCCCAAAATAAATCATCAGTTATAATTATTAAACCACATTCACATATTTCACCAATTCAACTTGACTAATCAACAATAATGGTACCTATTACAAGAAATAACAAGAGTTGTAACTATCGCATTAACAGTCGTGCCTTACATGCAACTAAATTTCAATTATATAAATATACTATTTATTAAGCATGCAATACTATGAATATCAATACCTTTCACCAAACATTATTTCAACTCCTTATCCTTTATATATTTACATATATATATATATACCCTCTTTGGCTTTCCATTCATATTCCCCAAGTTACAACCGCATATCAACTTTATAGTGATGGCAGTAAATATAAAGTAAAGAAATGATATACAATATTGTTGCCACACAAAATCACTTTATTTACTGTTTGTAATAAATCTAGTTATCTATTTAGGTAAGGTATGTAAAAAGGGTTGTATTTATCACATATAGGGTGAGGCCTTACACTATGTACCCAAAATTTTGGAAAATTAGGGGATGGAATGAGAAATTTGATATTAGAGGTATGAAATTTGGGTGACAAAGTTATTTTTTAGGTGAGGAACCACTAAAACCTAGAAAATATGGAGTAAGATGTTGCTGAGTATAAAGAAAAATAATGTATAGTGTGCCAAAAAATGAAGACAAGATGTCATCATTGGTAGGATATTTGTGCTCTCTTAAGATTCTAGAGGGGGAGTGGTAGAATGCAAGAAAATTTAACTTGTCTATGTCGATGTAACTAACATAATGTTGTTGTGGTGGACAAACTCACCAAGGTAACCAACATGGTTGGAAACCTAATTTATAGGATTTTAGTCCTAAATAATATATTATGAGGTAGTTACTTTGAATTATTGATAAGGTAGTCTCAATTGTGAATGAGAAAAATTATGATATGGTTGTATGGACCATGATCATACTATGAAAATTCTATTAAATGAATGTGCAATACATTATTGTAGCCAAATAGGCAAAAGTGGAAAACCAAATCTTGAATGATTTGATGGGTACTTACAAACTTATAACATTGAGGTTTGATCCATTATATGGAAAGGAAGGTTGGAAAATCTATTAGGTTGAAATAGGCTAGGGAAAAGGTTTAACCTTAGAATTGATAATTTGTCAAAAAGGAGTAATGGATCAAAGAGATCAATGAAACTTTGTCGATACAAAGCTTGAGTATGAAGCAATATCAAAATTAATAGATGTCTAAAAGAAAAGTTGTGCTCAAAACAGATGAGTGATCAAGGCCATTACTTTTGGTGAAAGTAAAAAAGTGTGTAAGTGATGGGCGAACTCAACTTCTAAGTTATCTGAAAGTGTAAATACCAAAGGGAAGGATGGGACACATAGTGTAGTGTGCAATGCATTGTTATTTATTTTCTACTTGGATTACACTAAGGATAAATTCATGAGCCAATGGGAATGTGCTTTTTGGTCACTTTAGAATAGGTGTCATGTGTTGTTTAGATTGTATTGTACATGGGATGTACATAAGATATATTATGAATACAACACGTAAGATCTTTGAGAGAGTAGGTATGTGTGTTACATACAAGTTTTCCCTATGCGATAGAAAGGAAACTCGATGCAAGGTCCATGAAGGACAAGGTTGTAAGGAGCTACATAGGATGAATGTTTATAAATCTTGCATATTTTGAGAATAGTAAGTAAAAATTTATTAGAATTTACTTGTATGTCAAATTGATATAGGTCATCAAGTATGATGATTCACAAGGGGGAAGTATGCTACACCCTAAATTGTGTAATTACTATTTACTATTACTATATAGGGAAAAAGTGAATTCAGTTGATGGATAAATTGTGTGTACACTTTGTTATCGATACTTTATGAATGAATATCATCTCATTTAATATTATATGAAGGAATGCATTTATGTGAAATGATGGTTATTGAATTAATATTCTAACTATGGAGATGTATTATGTGAAATTCATATTTTGTTGAAGAGTTGACTACCTTGGACATATTTTGAGAATGTGGATGTAGGTATATACTCATTCCTCCAGGTGGAGGGGAAGTATCACTCAAGAGAGGGTCTTGGTTGGGTAACTAGTATTATAACCTATCCAAGCTTACACACACCATAGTATAATAATTGAGTTTGACTATCATGTGGGAAGTAGGTAAGTGCTCCTTAGCATAATGTGTTTGCATTAGTAAGGGTCTTGATTACTACTGAATGCATGCTTGGATGATGTTTATCTATTTGAGCTTGTGAGTCCTTCCTTATCTTACTATGTTTGTTTGTGTGGTTGAATGAGTGTAATACCCCTCCATTTTTCCTTCTGGTTGGAAAGTGTGTCCTTGTGTGGGTATGTTGCTTTGATGTGTTCTGGTTATTTAGATGCCTTGTTTGTGTGCTTTCTGTTAGTACTTGGACTATGGTACTCAGCTTTTATTTGATCGCTATCTATAAAACGACGTTAATGTTATCTTTTGATGTGATGGTATTTTAATAGGATGTTATCTTTATTACATGTTTTGGATTAGCATTATGGATATTCGAATTAATGATGTTTATGCTTTGAATTATATTAGTATGTTAGATTTGTTAGTTAGTTGCATTGTATTGGTGAAGGGAACGATATCGCATCACTCGCTTGCGAGTGCCCTGCAATCCCATGATTTCCTCTTCACGGTGTGTATTTTATGCTGTTCATATTATATGTTGTTGTTTACTTGATTTACAGGTTGACAAGTACAGGACATCGACTCCACCTAGTTTCACAGGTTGGAGCGTGTTCAATGCCCAACAGTATTCGATTAGGAGATAGTAGCTAGGTTTTCCATGCCAAGTCGTCACCCTAGTCCTATTATGTCATCAGGTGTTTGTTGGGTTGTGTTGCTTTGAATATTGTCCCCTCTCTTTGTTATTGAATTTCGAGTTAGAAAAGGTAATTAAATGGGTTTTTGTATTTAAGTTATTGATTAAATTAATTTAGTTTTTATGTTGGAAAATGTCATTTAATTAATTAATTAATTTAATTAAATTAATAAAATGAGTTAATCTTGGATTAGCTTCATTTTATTGAATTGATTAAATTAATTAAATTGAATTAAGTTCTTGTTTGAATTGATTGATATTTTAATTGGAAATTGGAATTAAAATTGAAAATAATAGAAAATGATTTAAATTGCATTTTTAGAAGTTTGAATTCAAAAAAATTGGAAAAATGAGATATAAAAAATATAATAAAAATATTAAAATATATATATAAAAAAAAAATGTTATTGTGGGGGGGCTGGGGGCTCACCCCCACCGCACCCCCTTGGGAGGCACCAGGGGGGGGCCGCGCCCAATGCGACCCCCACAGTTGCTAACCGTAGCCGGCGCGGTGGCTGTTTACACAGTCGCCGCCACCACCGCTGGTGGTTAGTTGTGTTGTGCACAACGCCACCATAGGTGGTGGCCGACTGTGTACGCAGTCGCCACTACCGCCGGCGGTGCCTCTCCATCCGCCGCCCTCTCCAACCATTGCCTGGCCGCCTCTGCCGCCCTTGTCAAAAATGTGCCACCGCCGTGTGTAAAATCCATGGTCGGCGCCCTAATCAACACCTTTGCTTTATGCACGTGGCCCAAGGTAGATGTGGCCCAACCCTAAAGGTTGGTGCGCGACTTGAGACGCACGACTAACCCTTCTCCTTTGAAAATAAAATAATATTTATTTTTATAACTTGTGTTATATATTTAAGATATATATATTAAAATATAATATTATATTATAATATTAATATGTTAATATATGTTATGATTTTATAACATGTATTAATAATTAATATTGTATTATACAATATTATATTATTATATATATATTTGGGTTTTATTTTAATTGTAATATGTGTAGATCTATTTCTTTTGATATATATATATATCAAAATACTGATTTAAATGATGGCAAAAATTAAGTAGAATCGTGAAATTTTGTGTTAAATTAAATAGATAAAATATTAGATTGTTTTTAAAAGTTTAAATTTGATAGATCAGTATTGGAGATAACAAGGGATATGTTAAATAGTTGAGTAAATAATTTGATTTAATATCATGATTTAATATAATGGAGTAAATTTAAATGTTGTGCTTTTAGTCGAATTGATGAAATTTTTGTAGAAAATTTGTATTGAAAAAGATAAATATTAGATTTGAAGGTATTATGTTTTTATAACAAGACTAGTTGACTTTAAATTATTTTAATTTGCAAATGAGATATAATGACTTTAAAACGTTATTTTCTGAATGGTGGAAATAAATGGTTATTTTATATTTATTAAGATCAGTTAGAGTATGTGATATTGGATTCAAATTTCGTCCTTGTCCAATGGAGTCGTTATTCTATTCTGTTGCAATAAGAGAATAAAGTACTAAATGTTTATTTAATTTTTAATTACAAACAATTAAGGATCCAATATTTGATTCGAGTTTATGCTTACGTCTGAAAAAGGAATTATTAAATTAGTTTTATTATGACAATAATCTATGGAATTTTATCAAAAGAATTGGATTTAGGAAATCTGAAGCAGGTTAATTCTTGATTAATTGCTTGTTTGAATCTGAGTCTTTGTTATCGCCTAGGGGAAATTTGTTCTGTTGAGTTTAATAAGTTTTCTAGATGGGGTTTTCCGTCATGTGGGTTGTTGTGTCATGTTTGGCAACTTATTGTGAGTTCCTTGGGTAGTGCATGGTCGAATTAGTGTTTACTCGGTTTCCATGAATGGGGATGTTTGTACCTCCTTGGTTTAGGAGTGGATTATGGGATCCGCGTCTCCTTGTAAGGAATGACCTTGTTATGTGTTTTGTTGCCTCTAGTGTTGGAGTGAGTTTCTTTTTATGTCGCCTCCTGTGAAAGGCATGGTCATGATATCTTGTGTGTTGCACCTTGGTAGCCTTGATGTTTGGTTGGTGTGTGTGTTGTCAAGTAGAAGAGTGGCTTTCATTAGGGGCCAGAGCCCGAAAGAGGTAAGATTGGGTAACCTTCGTAAGTGGTTTAATCAAGTGATAACTAAAACAATACTTAGAAGATTAGGACTAACTTCTCACTAATCAAGATAAGTTGGACTCACTCATAGGCACAAGGGCTCGTTTAGACTTGGGATGAGTGGGAAGGCCATGGGATGGCAAGGTCATCTATCTCGTCTGTACGAAAGGTATTTGATCCCGCATTAGTAAGTATGAGGGTCGAGGATCGATTTGAGGCCACCATCTTGACGATCCACAGTGGGTAACTCATGATGAGCTATGTGATGACACTCTGTCTAGTACAATAGTTGGTATTTGATTTCGCTTTAGTAAGTATGAGGGCCGAGGATCGGTTGAGGCCACCATCTTGATGACCTGCATTGGGTAACTCATGATGAGCTATGTGATGGCACTCTGTCTGCGACCATAGTCAGTATTTGATGATTGTGGGTATGGTTTCCTTAACATACCTTGTGTGACCATAGTCGGTACTTGTTTATTGTGGGTATGGTTTACGTAACACACCTGATGTGACCATGGTTGGTGTTTGATTCTGTGTGTATGGTTCTCATAACATACTTGAACTACTTTATTTCTGGAAGCAATGTGACCATGTTAGAGTTGAACTTGTGTTGTACATGTGTTGTACTTATGTTGTACTTGTGTGGTACATGTGATTGGATATGTCAGTTTGGTTCAGTTATGTGTTGTTTGTGTCTAGAGGTAGATGCCTTGGCTAGGATTCCTTGTTACTATCTCCTAGCAGGGGAGGTGGGCCTTTGGGTTCCACTTGGTTGGGTGGCATGCACCTAAATCCATTGGGTTCTTTATTCATGTTCTTGTGGATGAGACTTCCAGTTGGAGATCTTGTTGGTTTCAGTATCAGATTCTTGCTTTATTTCCTTTCAGTTGATCTTGTATTATTTTACTCCTCAGTTGATATCGAGGTGGAAGTTATAATTGTAGTTATGTTTATTGAACTTACCTCATTCGAGGAATGAGAGTTGTAATCTTATTTTTTATAATGGGTTAATGCAATTGTAAGTTATCTTTATGCTTGATGTAAATTATCTTAATTGGAATGTATGTGTTTAATTTCATAAGTAAATGAATGGCATGGTATATATTCGTGTTTTTTTGTTGAGGTTCTATATAGCCTCTGTCTTGTAACCTTAGAGGTTGTTCACATTAGTTAATGAACTTTCATGTTAATTGTTCTTAACAAAAAAAAATTAGCCTGTTTAAGTTGTTGTTTGCAACTTCCTCTAGGGTTGCATGGCGGGGCATTACAATGAGTGTTTGGATATATGCATATGATGGCATACACATATGATGAAAATAATGGGATGTCCATACAACTATGATGACATATGTATAGATATGCATATATGTTTAAGAGCAAGTGATATGATGCCATAGTCACATAGGACATGATCATTCAGATATTGAATGGATCATTGACTATCGTGTTGATAGATAATATATATATGTTTGCATATACATGTAAATACACACGTAAGCGTAAATGCTTAAATATAGGGGTGTGTATACATATATATATATACAAATAGATAATATATATTATTACTATGTGATTGCTATCTTGTTGTATTCTTTTGCATATCGAATGAATCATTAGACTATTATGTTTCCATTGAATATAAATCTTTATGTACACACACATATATATACATATACATACATAAGCATTTAAACGCTTATATAATAAATGTATATATATGTGCATAGATATACATGCATATTATTCAATGATAATGATAATTTGGATGAATGCATTCTAGATACTGAATGATATGTGTATACTATCTATATCTGAGTGAATGTTTATCATGCATTTGATTATTGAATGAGGCTTTGTCAAACTTATTATATACATTAGTTGTAAATATATATATATTTGTGTAATATAATATATGAATATATATTATATTATATATAGTATATATATAATGTATGATTAAATTAATAGATTTATTTTAAAACACATAGCCTTAACTTATAGTGTGAGTTTGACATTTAAAAAAAATTTGGAACATAGATCGATAATATATGTGAGTGAGATATATATACATAACATTGATATAGGACACACATTGGAAGATAGAAAATGTTGAGAAAAGCCATAAGAGCAATGAGAACATAGGCGTAAATAAGAGAAGGAGAGATCTCTTAGACTGCTGCTTATTTGGACAACATATAGACACACCAAGAATATTGTGATGACACCATCAAGACTTAGTTAAACAAGAGTGAATCCACAACCATATTGAGGAGTAATATTATGCTTTGTGATCGAATATCTAAAGCAATAATTTTTAGATGATTATAATGTTTATACATTTGGCTTTGATGTCGATTTATCTTCATAACTTGGAGATCAAAACCTTGAGCTGAATACGACTGCATTCATGAGATATTTTTTATGCTCTCGCTGTCATTCTAAAAGATAGTATAAATCTGCAAACTATATAAAAATTTAAGTCGATGATCCAGTGGAAAAGGTCAATGCCTATTTATGAGGAAACCTTGACTTAGTAAACCAAATTAACATGATATTTGGTAATGATCAAATCATTGTAAAAGAATTTCAACGACTATGTCAAGCCGATTAAATGTAGAAATTGACTCATACTTTGACTTGGTCGATACAATATTAGATGCCATTCACTTGTTTTTAACTGAATATTTCCTGAGGGAATTTGTACCATCTCTGAAATAATAGTTATGATATTGGCACCACATTTGAATCCTCTTAACTGTAGATGTCTTTTTGGTGATGCAAATCGAATTCTGGCATATGCAGATTTGAATTGCTTTGTTTATTGTCAAACTTGAGAGTTGATCTATAGCTGCTTGAGCTGATTTAGAGTGTGCAAATTCACCACCTTTTGGAAAAGTTAAATGTGTTGCTATGCATGCATTTTTCTGTCAAGAATCATTCCTAATCTATAGGCTATGCGATCACTAGCTTGATATATAAATAGAGGAGTGAGTTCATCTATTTGGGATGCCTTCATAATTCAAATTTATAGATTCTCTATGAAATATTTTTGCCTACAATATTCTTCCAAGTTTAGTGAGGAAGAACCTTGAGTATTAGTGAGATTTTAATATCTTTTGAGAAGTAACATTGCCAACTTGAGAGTTGAGAGTTGTGAGACTTTGTTGGAGGATCAATATCGAGATAGTTTTTGTTCTAGAATTGTTTTGTTTGTAGCCAATCAATTGGAAAGCTTAGCACAAAAATGAGAATATTCTACTCTTGTTTATTCTATTTTTGAAAGAGTTGTTTTATGACTATTTAAACTAGTTGATTATAGTTACTTCCATTTAGAGAAAGTAATGATTTCTTTGAAAGAAAAGTAGAAGATGTTTAGTGTGTTTGTGAAACTATTGTAGTTACTCCATAATAGGAGTATGTTTATCTACTAGATATGAATAAGCATGGGAAGCATAAGGATCATTTATAGCTTAAACCCTTTTAATCAAAGGGGTGATACTCTCGAATGGAGTCATCTATTGTTATGACAACTCTTCGATTGAGGCCATGCATTGTGATTGTATTTACTCCATGATAGCAGATTCTTTTTTCATAGGTATTATTATTATACTAGATATGATTAGACATGGGTAGAGAATATTTTTTATAGGTATTATTATTATACTAGATATGATCAAATATAGAAAATATTAAGGAACACTCATAGCTAGATATTTAATTATGCTAGATGGCTAGTAGGTTACTCCTAGGATTGTTATCCAGTGAAGGGAGGGAACTAGTAGGTTACTCCTAGGAATATTGTCCAGTGAAGGGAGGGAACTATTAATTTTCTTTATGAGTTATGTTTCCTTAGGTTGTTTAAGAGATAGGTTATCCTAGGGAGTAGATTTCCCGTGGAGAGGGATTTCCTAAGCATAGATATAATGGCCTTAAGTCAAAACAAGATTTCCATAGTGTAGGTGAATGGTAGACCATCGCTCGATGATACTGAGTGAGAAAAATTTGGCCAAAATAGTGTGAATGTCCAAAGACTCCACTGAAGAAGTGTGAATGTCAATTCTCCACTGTCAGCTCACCATGTCCATTTAAATGCATGAGGGCTACCTAGTGTAGGTTATAAATCCTAGTCATGTAGGGCACAACACTAAGCTCAAAGTGGTATGTTATACGAGGTTACCCAACCGATACCTTCATCAAATGAAAGGGCCATCTATCATTGATAGATGTGTGGGGGATCACATATGAGTTTTTGGTTGGTAGAAAAGTAGGTGAGTGATGCTTCTCATCCTCAGCAGGTGGCAGAAGACCAAGGTTTTGAAATTTGGATTCCCATACCATCTATATCTTATGCTAAGAAGCTTAGTGGAGTTGTGTTTGTAATCATGTACATTCTTGGAATATTGTAGTTTGTAAAATTATTATATTGGATGTAAACCTTATTGAGTATTGTATGACATCATTGTTTAATATAAAATCTATTCTATTCAAAGATTTATATAATTAATTTGGAATGCAATGACAAAATGGAATTTGTGTTATTTCAATTATGTATGTAATTTACATTATTGGAAGAATTTTTTTTATTGGTATGTCAAGGCATCATGTTTAGTTCACTTGAGGTGAAAATAATTGAAATTTTACTATAAAAGAACACCAAGGTTGTTACAAAAATTTGAAGCCAATTTTAATATAACCATCATCAAAAACCTTAGTTCCAAATATTATTTCACATTGTCTGTAATACCCCTCTGTTTTGCCTTCTAGTTGGACAGTGTGTCTTTGTGTGGGTATGTTGCTTTGATGAGTTTCTGGTTATTGAGATGTTATCTTTATTCCATGCTTTGGATTAGCATAGTAGTTATTTGAATTACAAATGTTTATGCTTTGGATTATAATAGTATGTTAGATTTGTCAGTTATTTGTAGTGTATTGGTGAAGGGGACGGTATCGTATCACTCGCTTGTGAGCGCCCTACGATCCCGTGATTTCCTCTTCACGGTGTGTATCTTATGTTGTTTATACTATATGTTGTTGTTTACTTGATTTGCAGGTTGACAGGTACAAGACATCGACTCCGCCTGGTTTCACAGGTTGGAGCATGTTCAATACCCAACGGTATTTGACTAGGAGATAGTAGCCAGGATTTTGTGCCAAGTCGTCACCCTAGTCATAGTGTGTTGTTGGTCATGGAGTGGTCCAGTTGTTTTATATTGGTCGATTTACCTTGTTTCAGTTTATTTTGGAAGTTAGAAAGGTGTTAAAGTATGCTTTGTAGTTATGTGGGTGAGTGAATTAATCTGGTTATATGTTTGAAATGAAATTTAATTTATTGAGTAATTTAATTTAGTTAATATATAATTTAATTTTATAGTAGATTTATTTTATTAATTGATTAAGTTATTTATGTTGAAATGATTTACATTATCCATTTTGAAAATACATGCATATTGGAATTAGAATTAAAAATTAAGAAAATGAATTAAAAGTCAATTTAGGAATTTGAAAATTCAAATATTCAAAAAATGAGAGATTTCCTATTTTGTTTTTTGGAAGTTATGAGGGTGGTTGAAGGATTTTTGGGAAGAATTTTGCATATCTTTGAATTTCTTCACAAAATCAAAAATGGAGTTTTTGGAGAAAAATTGAGAAGAGAAGGGGAAAGATTGCTAAATTTTGTGGGTTTGGAGGAAAAGCTCAAAGGATCTGTGGAAATTAAAAGGGTTTCAAAGCACCATCAGGACCTTCAGCATACTTAAAAAAAAATCAGGTTCTCATTTGTATTTAGTTAATGTTTTTGAATTCAATGGCTTTTGTGTAGATGACAAAACTTGTTGAAATCTTGTTCTCATGATTTGGAAAAGATTGGTTGAAGTTAGAAATGAATTCTTGGTTGCAAGTATTATTTCAATACCGTTTTATTTCAATTTGGTCTTCAATTTGTTGAAGTTTCAAGTTTTGAAGAATGAAAATTATGGGTATATATATATATATATATGCTTTTGTTATTTTCCTTGTTATAAAACAAAATAAACAAATTTCCCCCTTGCAAAGTTATGCTGCAATTTTTTTTAAATCAAAATTTTGAAAATTAAAAAAAAGGGGTTGTTTTTAAGCTACTGGTTTTTATTTTTTCAAAAACCTTGCCAAAAAAAAAATGATAGTGGAACTTTTAAAAAATAATAAATAAAAAAAATTTGGGGGTTGGGGCTCACCCCACCGCCGCTCCCTTGGGAAGTGGAGTGGGGGAGCGCGCTCAGCGCGACCCCCGGTTTGTGGCCCGAGCGGACTATGCAGGCCGCGCCACCACGGTGGGTGGTCGGCGCTGCCAGCTCCATCGCCGACGTCCCCTCTTCCGCCCGCAGCCTAGGTAAAAGCCTTCGCCTCCACCTTCGGTCGTGCCGACCTCTCTGCCCGCGCCACCTCCTGTGGCTGCCCCACCTTAAAAAAATGCCGCCTGGTTCTTCGGCCGCCGCCCACTGTTCCGGCCACCGCCGACCATGGTGAAACCCACGCGACTATGGGGGAAACGTGGCCACCTCTGCCCTAATTCGGTGCCTGGCCCGAGGGCAAGAATGCCTAGAACTTTCATTTTAAAATATGTTTTTTTTTAATATTTTAAATATTATAATATTTATATTATTAGGTATTAATATATATTATATGATAATATATATATATATATATATATATATTAATATTTAATAGTTTAAATTATAATATTTAATAATATTATATAAATTAAATGATCAAATGAATTATTTTTATAATATTCATATAATAAAATATTGAGTAAAATGATATAGTTATTATCATGATTTAAATACAATGGGGTGATTTAAATTATTGTGCTTTTAAGCAAAGTGTTGTATTATTTTGTTTAAAGGGTAATATATTTAAAAAGATAATTAACAGAGTTGTAAGTATTATGTTTAATTGCAAGGTTAATTGATATTTCTTTTAAAATGATTTAGTTTCTTTAGGGAAACAATTATTAATTCAATATTGTTATTTCCTGAATGGTTGAAATAAATGATCATTGTATATTTATTTATTTTGCAATTAGAGAAAGAAATACTTGGTTGCAAATTTCACTCTTTGTCTGAAAGAGACGATATTTAATTCTGATTTCCTTAAGGCAAATAAGTACTGTATGTTAGCATCAGAATGGATTTAGAATATCCGAAGGTAGTTTATTTCATGTGCCTTCAGTGAATACTCCCTTCGTGTCCTTGTATGGGAGATGGGTTAAATTAGTGTGTAATTCGTAAGTCTTCCAGAGGATCTTGAGGATGGGGGTTGTCGTTCTGTTATGCCAACCTGTTTGTACCCTTGGGTAGTGCATGTGATGTTAGCTGTTTTTACCTGGTTTCTACGAACAGGAATGTTTTGTACCTCCTTGGATTAGGAGTGGATTACGTGAGTTGTGCCTCCTTGTCGGGAGTGACTTTGTTACCTTGTTACCTCTAGTGTTTGGAGAGGGTTGGAAATTTTGTTGCCTCTTGAGAAAGGAGTGGTCGTGGTGTCGTGTTTTCTTGCACTTTGTACCCTGGGTGATTGGATGGTTATGTTTGGTATGTTGTCAAGTAGAAGAGTGGCTTCTGTAGGGGCCAGAGCCCAAAGAGGTAAATTGGATAACCTATGGGGGTGGTTTATGTAATGCCTCACCACGCAACCCTAGAGGAAGTTTCAATCTACAACAAAAACGTACTAATTTTTTTTTTATTAAAGTGCATTATACATACATGTTCACCTAAAATTGACAACCTCCCCTAAGGCTACGTAACCGAGATTACCTAATTCCCATTCAGATACATCATCTGAATTACATTGCAATAAACATCTCAAGTAATGACATACATCTAAAATAAGTAAATACAAGATAGAATAGATTAACCATCACATAATTCTATTACATAATTCCATTACAAGATTACAATCCTCATTCTCAGAATGAGTAAAAAATACATAAGTATAAAAATTACAAGTTCCACCTCATAACAACAAGAGGGGTAAATACAACTGATACAAGAAGAATTACAATAGAACAAGAAGAGAGTAACAATATCCACAAGCCATCCAACTGGATATCTCGCTTCCACGAACTGGAGAACAATGGGGGACCCCAACGGTTTTGGTGCATGTTCCACCCTACATAGTGGTACCCGAAGGACCACCCCCCATGCTAGGAGATAGTAAAAATACAACATGGATGAGAAATCTACTACCTCTAACCAAAGGCTGACTAACAGAACAAACTGACTCAACCATACATATGCACAACATATACTCAAGGTTATCCTAGATAGAGTGTCATCGCAAGGTGCATCATGAGATCTCCTACAGTAAATTTGTCAAAATTTCCTCAACCATTAAATTAAAAATTGAAATAAACATCAAGTATAAAACCTGGAATGTGATGCTACAGAAGATGATGAAATTTTTTGATAGAAGCCTCCTCCAAGCTTTTCCTCCAAAGTGCAACCAATTCCAATTCCAAAATCCAAAATTCGTTTCAAAACCCTATCTGTGCAATTTCTTCAAAAATTCCCAAATTCCTCTGAAAATAATAACCTTCCAAAATTTTTCTCTCCCAAAAATTGAAACATGCATTCATATTAAAACTAAAATATCTAATCTAACCCTAATTTCCTTTTGCATGCAAAGTGAAAATAGATATTTATTTCCGTTTCCCATTTTCGAAAACCCCAAATTGATTTTCAAATGCAATTTCATTATTCTTTCAATTCTTTTAATTTAATTTAATTAAATTTAATGCAATAACTCAATTAATTAATTTTAATTATTTAATAATTAAATTCAACCTTTTCTAAGATTAATTTAATTAATTAAATAAATTAAAATTTAATTAATACAATTTCAGAATCAACATATATACTTCATCTAAGCATAGATTTCACTTAATATTAAAATAAACTCTACTTTCAACAATACAATAATTCTAACATAATGATTGAATAATAAAGCATCTAATAAAATCATATAACATTAAACCAAGTAGACACAACTCACGAAACAGGACTAACAACACACTAAAGCTAGGGCATAGACCTGACACATGTTACCTTGTTACTATCTCCCTTTCAACTTAACCGTTGGATCAACACGCTCAGACCTGTGAAACCAGGTGGAGTTGATGTCATGTACCTGCAACCTGCAACCAAGTAAACAACATAATACAGTATATCCAGTATATAATACACACCGTGAAGAAGAAATCACGGATTCACAGGGCACTCGCAAGCGAGTGATGTGAACCGTCCTCTTCACCAATACACTCATCCAAGAATGACATTACATCATAATCAGAAATCACGTAATACAATATCTCAAGCTAACTCTACTAACAACTATAATCCATAAAGCATGTGAAAAAATAGTCAAATAATCCACATCACACAATAATCAATGTCGCTCAATAGTAGCGATCGAAATTCACAAACAACCAGGTGTGTCCAATATAACAGTAGCTACATCCCAAACATAGCATAAAGTAAACACACAAGAAGCAAAACAGAGGGGTATTATAGTTTAACAAGTGATAACTAAAACAATACTTAGAAGATTAGGTGGTACTTCTCACTAATTAAGATAATTATGCCTCACTCATAGACACAAGGGCTCGTTTAGACTTGGGATGAGTGGGAAGGCCTGGAATGGCAAGGTCATCTATCTTGTCTGTACGAAAGGTATTTGATTCTGCATGTGTGAGTATGGGGGCCGGGATTTGGTTGAGGCAACCAGGATAACCCTTAGTGGGGGCCGGAGCATATGAATATTCCCAGAGGACAACCCATGACGAGCTATGTGATGACACTCTGTCTAGGACAACAGTTGGTACTTGTTTATTGTGGTATGGTTTCCATAACATACCTATCGTGACCACATTTGGTATTCGATTCTGTGTGTATGGTTCTCGTAACATACTTGTTTTGCTTTATTTCTGGAAGCAATGTGACCTTGTAGAGTTGTACTTGTGTTGTACTTGCATGGTATTTGAGTTGTACCTTATGGTGTTGTACCTGTGAGGTTCATGTGTTTGGTTGTTTCAGTCTGGTTCAATTTATGTTAGCCTGTGTCTAGAGGTAGATGGTCTTGGCTAGGATTCTTGGTTACTATCTCCTAGCACAGGGGGTGGGCCTTTGGGTTCCACTTAGTTGGGTGGCGTGCACCTAAATCCGTTGGGTTCTTTCTTCATGTTCATGTGGACGAGACTTCCAGTTGGAGAGCTCGTGGTTTTTGTTGCAGTTCTTACTTGTTTCCATTTCAGTTATTCTTGTAATCATTATCCCTCTGTGTTATCGAGGTGGAATTTTGTAATTGTAATTATGTTATTGGATTTACCTCATTCGGGGAATGAGTGTTGTAACCTTATTGTAATGAATGGATTAATGCAATGGAAAGTTATCTTTATGCTTGGTGTAATTATCTTATTTGGAATGCATGTGCTTTAATTATTAACTAATTAAATGACATGGTTTAATTCATGTTTTTTGTTGAGGTTCTATATAACCTCTGTCTCATAACCTTAGAGGTTGTTGGCATTAGTTAGTGAAATTTCTTATTAATTATACTTTAAAAAAAAAATTAGCCTGTTTAAGTAGTTGTTTGCAACTTCCTCTAGGGTTGCGTGGTGGGGCGTTGCATTGTCTTAGTCCAAAGGTCACAATCCAATTCCAACCACATAGTTCATAAATCCATGTTCACTACATTTCAACACCTAAACCAATTCTTAAAACCCTAATCCTTTTCCATTGTACATCTACTTTGTCTATCCAAATCCCTTATCTATATCACCTAACCATTATAATTTCCACATCAATCCTCATATACCATCCTCACTTTGGTCTAATCCTTAGAACTTTTTTTTTGAATCCCTCTTACAAATAAAACCTTAGTCCAACCCAAACCATTCATCTTAGCACCAAAATTATAGCCCTAGTCTTTTTAGCCACCATCCAAATCTTAATTCACCTCCATTTTCAAAGCATTATCAAAAACCTTTGGGTTTAAGGGGCTTACACCTTTTGTTACTCATTCATCACACAAATCATCTTTTATCCAAACTTTAAACTCATCAATTGTATAAATTCATCCATAACCTTGGACAACCTCAAATAAAATAGTTTCTTTGAAAAATATAGGTTATCCTTTAACATTAAGTCATCTCCATCCTCCATGAACCTCTTCATAAAGAAAGATCCTATCATCCTCAAAATAAATCCTTGAATAATTTGAAACATCACCTTTGCATCCATTTTAGCAAAAAATAATATAATCCATCACTTAGTACCATTAACTATCTTAGGTCCCATTATTAAATCCTTGGAAATCTATAACCATTTATAGATCCTAAAATCCCAATCAAATCAAAGCATCCTTAGGATCCAAAAAGTGTGACATATCTATTAATACAAGTATAGGAAATCAATACTTTTAATCCACATAGTTCATCAAAACCATGTATTCCCACCTTTGGGATTATCCTATCCATCTAAGCCATTTATCCAAGTCATTCCAATATCACTCGTAAGATTATCTAAGGTCATCATCCATTTGGGATTTGATATCCCTTTTCAACATTGTCATCCAAATCCAATTACCGTCAACTTAAAAATTTGAGTCCCAAGGGCTTCCCCTTTGCCACCCATTTAATCCAACTCCAACCCCACCAAGTCATCCATGTCCATCCTTTGTCACACCCAAATCCACCACCAAGAATAATATCTCTCATCACAAGGAGAACCACTAGACTCAAAATGCTTGAAGAGAATACCTTCCATAACTAGACCCTCATAGAATGGTTTATCTTCCTAGGAGAACCATCTGAAATACATCATGATGGTAGTGAAACAAATGATGAAAATATTTATTAACCTAAGTACACTATCAATACCAATTCCATCCTTAATTTTGAACAAGGACATGATCTCATGGAGAGGTTCATTGAAATAAACAACTAAGATGCAATCCTTATAAAATTCATTAAATTAGGGTCTATATTGCTTCTCAGTTATGACCTTTCCCATA
This sequence comes from Sequoiadendron giganteum, assembly GCA_007115665.2. Taxonomy (NCBI): domain Eukaryota; kingdom Viridiplantae; phylum Streptophyta; class Pinopsida; order Cupressales; family Cupressaceae; genus Sequoiadendron; species Sequoiadendron giganteum. The sequence continues at coordinate 228,803,829 of CM021105.1, forward strand.
TTGACCCCTTGGATCATATTTGCACCCATGAGAAGTCTCCAACCATAAATCATAGTATCCTTCATCCCACTCATGACTTTACCAAACTTCACTTAGATCACAACAATTTCCATCTCAAGAAAAAAAAATGATATACATAAGGGATAAACTCATCTATCAAGAATCAATTCCACCTAAGGCACTCACATCTCTTCACAAGGAGTCCCAAAATCCCCCCATTCACTAGTCAAGCCATGTCAACAATAGGCACCCAAATTGGAATTAAAAACCATAATTCAGGCACATGGAGTACACCACCATTCTCATCTTAAACCAAAATTCCTCCCATGTTCCCAGTTCCAAAGATACCATTCCAAACCTTGGACTTCCACCTAAGATAAAATTCAAATCCTTGGGTAACATCAACCAACACCAACACTCCAGTCCTAAGAACTACAACATGCAACATCATTAATATACCTATCAAAATGGGTAATCTTCATGCAAAGAGCATCCACATCACAATCATTTTGAGGAAATCATACTTGCAATGGAGTTTTACGGTAATCTTTATTTTTTTGGCTTATTATTATTTAAAAAAAATTCATTTGTGTGCTCTATCCAAGGTTTGTGATAATTTAGAATATAAATTTTTTTATTTTCTTTGGTTTTCTTGTTTGTTTTTCTAATTTATTACTTATATTCTAGCGAATTTTCAAGGGAACATATCCCTTGTCTAACTCCATCATTATTTTGTATCTTGTAGTCATTTTTGCTAACTTGTTTTTGCAAGATCTTGCTCCCTTTTAGTAGTTTCAATGGTCAAGTTTTTCTATGAGTTTCCTAATGTGAAAAATATGTTACAATTGCTTCCAAAAGGCCTAAGAGATGAAGTTTAAAACATAGCTTATCATATCTTGGTTATAATTTTTTTTTTGAAGGGCTCAAGAATTCTTCTTTGTACAAATTCGTATGACTATACATACCACATTGTGTGACCTCTAGTGGGATTCTTCGCAAGGTTTATTAAATATATTGGTTAAATTTGTGGTGAGATTTTGAGAGATCCGCATGTTCAATCTATGAGAAATTTTGTTAATTTTGTTTAAATTTTGTCAAAATTTTCTTTTTTAAAAGTTTGGGTAAAATATTTGAATCCACTAGTTTAAATTTGTTCGTTGAAATCCTCGGGTTAAATTTGCAACCATTTAGGAACTAATTTGTTGCTTAAATACATAGTATAACATTTTAAATATGAAAATTTAATCCATCATATGACGCTTCAATTTAACAATTTAAATCCATTTTGGTTTTTCTCTATGTTGAAAAAATCCATTTATTAAATTATTAAACTCATTGTTTATTAAGTTCTTAAATTTATTGTTGGTTATTATTCAATCCATTTAAAAATTTGTTGTTGTACAGGTTAAGTTCAAGGGGAGTTTATGGGGGTATTCCATGGGTAAAGGTAACTTAAGGTTTATTGTTATTAAATCAGTGCTTTACTCTTAAATCTCCTTTCATTCTATTGGAATCTTTAAATTCATGCCTTAAAAGATAAAAGTTTATTTCAAATATGTTGGAATTCTTGATTATCCATGCCTTAAATTTAAAAGTTAATTGTTAATCTATTGAATATGTGGAAATATATTGGAATATATGTTAAGCTTGAGTTAAATTTGTAACTCGTGGCAATTTATTGGAATTTATGGTTTTAAATTGTATATTTTCGGTTTCTTGTGTATGACAAAGTTATGGTTTTTAAATTGCATGATAATGTGGTTTAGATATGCAGCACAAAATATACACACAACACAAAATATAAACCAAAAAATATTGCCTAATATATACACAGCAAAACATTTAGGATTTAGTTTGTATACATGTAGTTTAGCATATACACAATGTAAGATATATATACACAAATTTTAATATATACATAATGTAAGATATACACACAATGTAAATATAAGTAATATACAAATTTAACTTTTTTTGAATAAATAAATAAATATAACACTTATCTTGACATAGAATATAGACACAATGCTTACCTTGGGATATATATCTAGTTGCAAACTTAGCTCCTAGTCATATTAACAACCAAGAGATCTTCTCACCCTTAGGTCCCATGGACATCTAAGCCCATGGTCCTTTCCAAGTTGGGGGGATTAATCTAATAACCTAGCCAAGTCACATGGGTGACGAGGCTAGCCTGTAGGGGATAAACACTAGCCCATTCTCTTTTTCATTTTTCAAAAAAACACATTTATTCAAATGGACATAAATTTTTAATTTCTAATTGGGCTTTCAAATTTTGATAGACATTAGAAAGCTAGCTTATAGCTCTACATAATTAAGTAATTTTTCTACAATTTAAATCAAAAATTTAGTATATCCATTTGATTTAAGTATATCTATTTTATACTTGTTCTTTGTGTTTAAACTTCAAACATTCATAACTTTTATGTAAGAAATTATTTTTCTGTAAGTTAAAAAAAATATTATAAAATTATAAGCAATCTATTGGTGATGTTTATTTTTATTTTGGACTAACTTCTTTTTAATTTTTTGGGTAACATTTTGAATGCCATGTTTCTTGTGTGTCAAGTACTTTCATGCTTAAACCACAAACTTGGTGGTTTTAGTGGAAAACTTGTAGAATAAATTAATTATAGACATTTTCTTCTTTTGTATGTTTTGTCTTATTTTCTTGTTTTCTCACATTAAAATTGGGATTAAAATTAAATTTCACATTTGGATTTGGATTAATCAATTTAATAATGTATTTTAATCTTAAAGTAATATCTTGTGTATGCTCTCTTACATTTTCAAAAAATCTTGAGGATTAAAAATAAATATCATCTTCTCAAGTTTCTTTTTAGGAGGTTTACATCAAATTTTATCATCAAGGGGGTGATCTCAAATCTATCATTCCAATTGAGTATAAGAAGTTGGAGGTGGATCAAAAGACACACCTCTTAGAAGAGAATTTTTTCATTTGGGCTAAGCTCCCAACAACTTTATACTTTGGAGAAGTGAAAGAGAAGAGTGGGTAACCCTTTTCTCTAGGTTATTTGACATCTTTCAATTTCATATACATATATTATGCCTCATTTACTCTTGTGGTATATCGAGGATACTCCTAAAATTCCTTGTGTACCTTAGCTTAATATTTCCATCCATCTTTCCTTATGGTGTATCAAATACTACTTAATCCCAAGAAGTTACAACATACTTTCATAGTGGGGAGATATAGCTAACTTTTGGCAAGGATTTGGCCTCCAAGGTAAGGGTTGCATACGTGGTCCATGACCTTGCATTTCCTAACTCTTTATCACAAGGATATCCAATATATTTATGGGTCCACAAGGAAATAAATTTCTTTCTTAAATAAATTAGGCTTGGTTTTGTGTCTTCTTGATTGGGTGTTGTGCATAGAAAGTGCTTGTTTTCAAACCTTTTGTTGGCACTTCAAAAATCTAGAGTCTTATTTCATGCCTTAATTTCCCCAAAATTATAATCAGTTTGAGATATTAGTCATGAGAAATTTTATGTAAACACTCCTTACCACCAATGGATAGAGCATGAAAATTCAAGTATAGTTTCTCTTTGAAATTTTAAAAATTATGTTAAGGGGAAAAAGTTATTATCTTGCAGGTTTTCCTATTCCATTTGGATCTAGTCATTTTTCCCTGCAAGGTGCAGTTTAGTTTGTTTCTCTCGCAAATGTTGTGTCGGGTTTGAAATGTCTGAAAAATATTTTGAATGATAATTTTTTTCTAAGTATAGGTCTTGCATGATTTTCATGTTCAAGTGAACCTCCATTATTCAACTTTCATTTAGTTCACTTAGTTTTTGTTGCTTTGTGGGTTGGTTTGCAGATATTTCTAAGTGACCTTCCCATTCCAAGTATACATATCATGCATTGATGTTTTTCCCCACAAATGTGAGGTTTTGGTCTATTCTCCTTCATGATGGAATTCACCATATTTTTCTCACAAAGGTTTTAAGTACTAAAAAAATTGACTATTTCAAGCTTGCGGGAATCCTCCTTCCATTTGAACTTCACCTCTTCACCCTTCACATGTTTGATTCACTTAAAATCTCTCGCTTTAAGGAAAAATCCTACCAAATTGGAAATTTCTATGTATTTCCATGTGAACTGACCTATTCCACATCTTTATGTATTTCTCACATTTTTCCACTTACCATCCATTTTCTTGCAAGCACACTCCCAATTCATCTAAGTAAATATTTTGAAGGCTGATAGACCCCATCTTCCCATACCTGGCTACTAATGTTATCTTCCTCTTAGTGGGCTTCTTCATGTGAACAAGTCTCTTTTCATATGCAAATGTCTAGTTCACTTCATTTTCTTTGCACTATTCCTTTTATAAGATTTTTCATTTGCATCTAAGCTTCAAATTTGCAAATTTTATTCATTTTGTTTAAATCATTCCTTCTGCAAACCCAATCCACTTCATTGTCCTACATCTATATCCGGATGACATCTTAATGATGTCATCCCACCTTGCCTAAATCATCATGATGTCATCATTTCCAAAGTTTTTCCAACCCAATTAATTTCCACCTTCTTCTGACATCATGCTAATTTCACTTTTATTTACATCACCCACATAACTTTCCATCCAAACCTGGTATATTATTCTCTTGGTAAATACACTTGGTGTAATGCCCCGCCACATAACCCTAAAGGAAGTTGCAATAATCTATGAAAACACACAATTTTTTTATTTAAAAGTATAATAAACATGTAAGTTCACTATCTATCACCAACATCCTCTAAGGCTACGAGACTAAGGTTACTTTTAAACCCATACATAAAACACAAATACATCCATAGCATGATTAACTACTTAAGGAAATAAATGTTCATACATTCCATACATGAAATTACATCATAAAGATAAGATATACGTCAAGAATTCCAACATTACATTAACTCATCAATAAAGTTTACATCACTCATTCCTAGAATGAGGTAGTTCATACAAATGTGTTACATAATACATAAAACCACCTCAAATACAATTGAGGGGTAATAAAATATAAGAGCCATTTATAACAATTACAAATCATGAAAAATAAGCTAGAATCCTCGAGCTCTCCAATTGGAAATCTTGCCATCACGATCTAAAGATAAAAAGGGGACCCAACGGTGTAGGGTGCATGTTCCTCCCAACCAAGTGGTACTTGAAGGCCCACCCCCCATGC
>CM021105.1:228812140-228867360 GCA_007115665.2 Sequoiadendron giganteum
ATCAAAGGCATGTCAAATAATAACATCAACCCAGAACATATAGTCCACATCGCTCTATAAATAGCGATCAAATAATAAACAACATCATAGAGTATACCAAAGTATAAGTGAAACCAAAAAACAAAGCTAAGCAAGGTAAAACTTTGTCTGAAGCAAAGAGCAAAATGGAGGGGTATTACACTTGGATTTTCCACATGTACTTGGTGGCCGATTTTCCTCAATGATCCCGAGGAAACTTTCTGACCCACAAGAGGATTTTGAAAGTCGATATAACTAAGGAGATGATTTGTTGGTGATACAATGTGAATTGTATGTGTAACTTGACATATGCCAAAATGTGTAGATGCACTTGCAGTTAAGGTTCCTGCAATTACTTGATAGAAGTTATTTTTTCATAGATGGATTTTTGCAGGTATCTAAAGGTCATTTGGACCTTGTGGTGACATATGGATATGTTTTCTTAGGACCTAAACTTTTAGTAAACCATTTTATGTCCAATTTATCACTGGAAGATGATGTGATATGTTTCATGAGCTATTTTTTTCCTCCACTTGAGGTTCAAGTTTCTACAATAGGTAAAAATGAAGGGATTAGCTCTCAGCTACCATCATTAGTGCTCAACAACCACTGATGTAACTACTTGATCTGATCTATGGTGCCTTATGGAAGATTTTAATTTTGGTTGGTGAAAATTCATTGAAGATGAGTGACACCCACATCTCATTAATTATTCATAGAGATCCTTTCTATCATATTGCACCTATAGGAGGCCATTTCAATGGATTCTATGAGTGTTTTTCTTGTTTCATTGCAATCAACCGTGTTTATCATTTAATGCAAGTGTTTGGTGTTGGTCATGGAATTTTCCTCCTTCCCTTGTTAGATAGATCAAATTTGCAAAAGACACACATCTCTTGGGAACTAGATGAGGTTGTAGGCAGGGTTCCTTTGACCTTGCATGACATTTTAACAACTTGTAGATTTCCTTTCCATGGGTATATATACCTTGGCTTCCATTTTTAGAGGAGAGATTGAATCAGACATAGGATAATTTTTTGGAAAGAAGAGAATAACAAAAGAGAAGAGCTTACATAGTAAAACCAAAGGGTTCATAGTTTCTAGCTCTAGTTGTATAGATATTTTTCATTGTAATGATTTGGGTTCATCCCAAATTTTTAATAACATTTTTAATCTTGTAGATTGACAGATTAATGGTAAGATCAACCTTCATTGGGTATCTCCATGTGTATAGTATGTGTAGATACTTGAGATTATCCTAGCCTGTGACTAACATTTTAATACTAATTATCATCATTTTCTAATGATTAAATATTGTTTCAATTATTTAATTATTATCACTAATGCATATTCCACTATTAATTAAATGACTTTATGTTATTTAATTAATTCACATTATCATTAATCTTCTTAATTAATTAAATAAATCTTATTTGTTTAATTATGTCTTTGACTCCTATTTATCTTCCTAATTAATTCAATAAATCCAATTTATTTAATTACATCTTTAATTATCTGTATTCTTCTAAATTAATTAAATAAATTAACATTATTTAATTAATCATTCATTATCCATATTCCAAAATTAAATAATTATTATTTGATTATCCACTTTCCCACTTTCTAAATTAAATAATTACTTAAATTATTTAATTATCCTTTAATATCTCAACATTGTCCATTCATTAATAATAAATAAAATATTTATTTTCCTTATCTAGTTTTTATCTCCAAGATTAAATAATTTATTATTTAATTAATTCTCACTTCTTAAATTAAGTAATTATTTTAATTATTTAATTTAATTATTTAACATTATCTTCTTTTGAAAATAAATAAAATCATTTATTTTATTTATTTAACTAATTCAACCTTGCACATGCAAATAATAATTAAATTTATTTAATTATTAACTACTCATGCAAGTTCTCACTTCCTGAATTAAATAATTGATTTTAATTATTTAATCTATTTCTCAAATATTATCTTCTTCCAAAAATAAATAAAATCATTCATTTTATTTATTTCATAAATTTAATCTTATACATTCCTCTAATAATCAATTCATTTAATTAATTATTAATCTCATGCATTTCCACCTCGTTTTTAATAAACACTTTATCCCAGTCAATTGACTCATCAATTATACTTCTCTCCTCAATCAAATGAGTTCACTCCCACTTAGTGTGAGTTAAAAAAACAATCAAATCTCTGAACTCTTCAACCAATTTCTCATGCAAATAGTTAGCTAAAAGCTTGCAGTTAGTTAACTCGTTCATCGATTCTTCTCAAGGATTCTTGACCCTTGATCTTGATCATCCACCTCTTAATCTTGATTGTCCATTCGAATGAGACAATTCTATAAACACATCCCTAATATCTCTTTGATGGTTAACCACAAACTTTGGCGCTTTGCATAAATTGATCTCATTCACGCATTTGAGCTTGAAGCGAAGAAGTGCATACACAACTGAGAGCAAAGCAAGGAAAAGAAGAACAATGGAGGTAAATCACATTGAAATGATGAAGGTATTTGTAATGCTTTATTAATTTATTTCTTTGTGTTGATTGTACTCCATTGGTCAATTCAAATTGTGTTAGGTTTTGAATAGTAGTTTTGTGGTTACTATCTTACTTCATTACCTCTTTTATGATTAATCTCAATTTTCTATTCGAAAACTTGGTGAACTTGGCATGAATATTCTAATCTTCTCTTGAGTGTTTTAAATTTTTTTTTGTAGGTTACAATATAGAAACTCGCTTAAAATTTGTGTAGTTCTTTCAACTATAATTTTTTTTACATGCATAAGTTTGTAAAACAATTTCTAGGTCTTTTAAATATCAGTCTTAAATTTCTAGATCACTTTATGGTTTTAAATTTCATTAAGAATTTAGAAAGTTATCATCATTTTAATTATTCTATTTTTAAAATATTTTGCTTTTGATCTTTTAAAATCCATGTTGTTATTTCATCTATAACAAATTGTACATGCATAATTTTGAAAAACAGTTTCTAGGTCTTTTAGATTTTAATCTTAGCTTTCCAAATCATTTTACAATTTTAAATTTCATTGAGATTTGGAAAATTTATCATTGTTTTAAATCACTCTTGTAATTGTTCAATCGAACATTATACAAGCATTGGATGTTCATTTTGAAACTAATGCATTTGACCTATGTTTTTTTGGTCACTAATGAAATTGGTGTAGAATTTAATTCATTTATAGAAGACCAAAGATTTGAAACCTCTAACATATCTGTGCAGGTTGGCGATCATTTGGGAGAAGGATTTAATCAAAACTACTAATACAATTTCCTGCAAGGTGTGTGCTTGTGATTCTTAATTTAGGAACATTTAGAGTTGGTATTTAAAATTGAACAAGATAATCTTCATTTTTCCTTGGTGTTTAAAATTGAACAAGCCAATCTTCATTTTTCCTTGGTGTTTAAAATTGAAGAAGACAATATTCATTTTCAATTAGTGTTTAAAATTGAGAAAGACAATCTTCATTTTTCCTTGGTGCATTAAATTTTTCCTACAACTATCAACTTTTGATTTGGGTTTTAAAAATAAACAAGAAAAAGTGCATTTCAAATTTTGGATAAAATTGATATCACATTTACATTGGAGTACCCTAAAAAGTACTATTTGTTGGACTCAAGGGAACACTGAGAGGGGTGGCAGGGTGCGTGGGTGGGGTGAATTAGTGTTCTACAAATCTTAACTTTATTAATCTAACACTCAACCATTCTGTCATTACATTAAAAGAAAGATGCAATCATTCAAAGGAAACATACATAAAACCATGACACAAAGATTTTTGCGTGGGAACCCTGCTAGGGGAAAAAACACGGTGGAGGTTAATCCACAATTTGAGTACTCAAATAAAGTTTTACAAAAGGGAATGCACTTGCATTCAGGCACACTACCTAGAGCTCACTTCTCAAAGGGAAGGCTCACTACCTTAAAAAAGTTCAGATTAAAACCATCTGAAGGATGAAATGAGATAGTAGAATCTATTCATTCCAGGTTATAGTTCCAGTGAATCTCATAGATTTGATTCTGGATCTGCTTTCTAACTCTGTACTTCACTCTGCCCTGCTATGCTCTTTTCTGCTCTTCACATCACATATAGACAAGTTCGCACTATTACTCTACTGAATTTCACACCATATTTGCATTTTCTATCTTCACATACTTCTCCACATATGAAACACATAAAAATGATAAAACAAATCTCATATTTATATCCGCTATCAAGGATTTGATCATTCTTATGTTAGCTTCATAAAACATTTAGTTCTTCTCAAATGTCGGCTAGATCCACCATTAATTCTTTATGCACATCCTCAAAATTTGGTTAAGACAAAGAGATGACCTAAACAAAACATAATAGAGCATGAAGAAATTTGATTAATTACTCCTTATACATCCGTGATTACCATATTCAACAGGTCGGCCTTTTAGCACAAATAGTCAACAAATTAGTACGTCGAATCTCCTAGATCACGTACCAGAGACTGCGTATCAATATACTTCATGAATAAGCATCAAAAAACATCAAGAAACATTCCTCAGAGATCCACAAACCAAAATAATAGTCCGGTGAAGTATTCAAATCAACTTTTATGCTTGTAATCGGATGTCATGTTCTTCACTCTATTCTACCAGTGTAAACCAAAACTAAACTATAGATCAGATGCATGACTTAGGTTGTGAAGGTTGCCATCAATGACAACACTTACAAGACATATTCCAACAAGCTCCTCCTTTGGAATTGATGGCAAAACTTAGTGAAAAATGACTAAGTGTCAGAATCATTATAAGTATGATGCCAAGCTTCACTGCATTCTCTTCCCCTAAGATTTATAAAGCATTTTTCACTGAATTCTCTCCCCCTTTGACATCAATGAAAAAGCATAGAGACCATATGCCAAAAAGAAAAAACATGTGTTCAAAATTTTTAAAACTTCAGAATATATATGCCGATAATTCTCCCTCTTAGACCAAAATTTCAAAAATTTGAAAACAATTGACTGCTACTTTAGAAAATTATCTTATGATTTTTCTTCATTTTTCGGAAGAAATTTATTCCAAGAATCTATTGTGATCCCAATGATAATGATCAAACTATTTTTCTTGGATGTTTTATTGAAAATTTCAGTAAAATATTCTAGAATTGTAATTGCTTCTTCTAGTTTCTCACCTTTCCTTAGCATTTCCACCATTTGCTCCAATTTGCATTCGGTTTGATCCTTCACCTTCCAAAAAGTATCAAAAAGTGTGTTCTTGGTGAGTTGAATTTTGGTGTGTTCAGACTGTAACTTCTAAATCCTTCTCCTGATGGTGCCATCCTGATCCTGCAACATTTCAAAGCTTTTACCAATTCCATTCAACTCTTTTTCAATCTGTTCCAATTTCTCTTTGTAATTATTGACTGCATGGGGCCAACAGATGCAATAGCTATAGATGTTGTTAGCTGAATTTATGCATTGCCTCAATTCATTCATTTTCTTCTTCAGTTTGGTGAGTGATATTATAAACTTCTCCTTTAGGTGAGAAATAACTTCACCTTCTTCTTTATCTTTATCTCTAGAGTTCATTGATTCTTTACTGCATTCAATCATCTCCTAAAGTAGAATGTTCTACAAAATTTCCAATTTGATCTTGCAATGCTCGACATGAGCATTTAATACACTCAAAATCATGTCTTGATCATATGATGGTCTAATAGACCATAACCTAGCAATCTTATGCATTCCACCTTCTTCCTAAATAAGCTACTGCAACATTTCCTTTATCAGATCATCTTCTTCCTCACTGGATTTTTCTGGTTCTGATTCATTTTTCTGTGGGTCCTTAGTTTCTTCATCTGGAATATCCACAATCTTCTTTTCTTTACCTTTTCCCTCAATTTTGGGAACTTTGCATTTCAGAGGTCTGTATTCAACAACTTCTTTTTCTCTTTTCTGCCTTTTATCCATGCCACCGGAAGAGGAACCAACTTCCATTGTTCTTACCAAAGGGGAAACGTTGATTGAACCACACTTTCCAACCACATTCTTAAAGAAATTTTCAAATTCTTGATCCCAACCAGCCAAGCTCTTAGAATATGAGTATATTTTTCTACAAACCAGTTCATTTGTCTTCCACACCACATTGTCGATCTTTGAAAAAAAATTCAAAAAATAAATTACTAAGCATATGATCAAAGTACCGAACCTAAAAGGGTAGCCTGTTTCTTTTGTCAGTTGCACTTCTCCATTAGCTGATCCTTTATCTGACCTTTGATTATCATCTTATGAGAGATATAAACAACGCCAACCAAGGTTTGCTCCTTCTCGGTTACTAAAAAATAATTTATATAAAATTCCATGCGTAATGTATTTTGTAACAAGATTCTTGATTGTCATAATTATCAGTGCCCTCTGATCTTTGATTATTCTGGTTATGGTTTCAACTTCCTTGTTCTGGATGGATTTTTCCTTGGTACATCTCAGACTTTGCATAATCCAGTCAAATTCTCAATTACCTCCTTTGAAATGGTGTAGGGTTTGTCCAAAGTTAAAGTATCATCATGTAATATGCTCAAGATGAATTTGACAACTTCTACATCCTCAAAGTACAAAAACTCATTCCAAATATCCAAATTTCTATGTTTGGCTTCACTCAATTGCTTTAATTCGTTGGGTAATAGAAAATTCCTCATGGACCTAATTTTTCCACTGTTGTATTCGTCCAAAATGATTATCCTCTTGATTTTTTCCATTTTCTTTTCGCACTTAGGTTTAACAACTGCACACCAGATTACATGAAAATTTTGAAGACAATTGAAATACCTAATAGATTTCGAGTTTCAACGACGAATCAACTTCTCTGCTTCAAAATTCTTCTAGCGAGTGCTCTCCTTCTTCTCTTCTTCAATGCAAAGTGACAAATGATGAGTCCAACTTGAATTTTATAGTTCACACACGTGTAATAAATGCATTTTCCCTAAGTTCTCCGGGTGCTCTGTTTTCTCAGACAATGAGAGAAAATTCTCTTGCGGACCTATGAATTCTCTAAATTTCCTTGTGAAATTTCTCCAGAAGCCTTTGCACATCATCAATACACCTTTTTGACTATTCTTCATGTTTCGGTAGCATCCACAGATAAGGGAGGAAATATTTTCTTGAAAATATCCCCCTAGGCCAATGGCCTGAAATCAATTACCGGAAGAATTACCGAAAGCAGGTTCTGATGTAGAACCATTTCTAGCATCATAATTATTATTTCTTACCCATTTATTTTTCATCTCATCTCTTATCTCATCTGTAGTCACTTTTCCTTTTCCTTTGTCATTTCCCTATGTATTTTTCCCTCTATATATCAGACCTATTCTATCCATAGTTTTATCTTTGTAGAATTTTGCAATGTGACCATATCTATTGCAATTGTAGCACATAGTAATTCCTTGTCCAAACCAATCATTCAATTGATTTCTTGTTGATCTGCATTGATTAGCAATATGTCCAAATTTTCCACATGTGTAACATTCAACATTCTTTCTGTTGACAAAGTAGTTTGACATATTTCTGCATTCATTTGATTTATGACCAAACTTCTTGCATTTGAAACAATAACTAGAAAATGATGAAGCTCTTGATTTCATATTACTTCTACACTGATTAGCCATATGGCCAAATTAATTGCAAGAAAAATAGTATCCATTAAATTTTTGAGCATTAGGTTATCTTACCGGATACCTTCCAACTTTGTTCATCAAGTTTCCTTGTCTGAAATTATTCTGTCTAGGTTTGGAACTTTCTCCTTTTTCATATCCAAGACCTCTCTTATCATTTCTACTCTTCTATCCTTGAGTCGACTCATCTAGCTTCACTGAATTGATTTTAAACTTTTATTTGTACTCATTTGCAATGATAAGATCATTTTTGAGGATAACAATCTTCTTACCAAGTTATTCTTCATTGTTTCTAGATTGTTTCAATTCACTTTCCAACTGAGCGAGTTCTTCATTTATTATTCTATGTTCATCAAATTTCTCCTTTAAGGATTGAGCTAGATTCTCTTCATTCTTCTTCCTTTCTTCAATCTCTTTAGTCAGCTTCATCACCATAGATTCCATCTCATGCTTTAGGGTAGAATTTTCTCTAGAAAGCTTTTCACATTCTTCAGTTATTTCCTTGAAGGTCTGATTTAGGTGAGCATCATCCATGTTTTCACTCTCTTGTTGCTTGATCTGATCACAAAGATCCTTCCTTTTCTCCTTGATTTGACAATCTGATCCTTCAATGACTGAATGAATTTCTTAGCATCTCTAAGACTTGCTTTCAATTCCTGTACTTCTTCTTTAGACTGATCAAGGTCATCAAGTACCACCAAAAGCTGTTGCTGAAGACTACCAAAGTCCATCACATTCCAAGATCCACCTCAAGCTGCTAAAATTCTTCCTAGGAACTAGATTCTCTGATACCAATTGTTGGACTCAAGGGAGCACTAAGAGGGGGGTGAATTAGTGTTCAACAAATCTTAACTTTATTAATCTAACACTCAACCATTCTGTCATTACATTATAAGAAAGCTAAAAGCAATCGAAGGAAACATACATAACACCATGACACAAATATTTTTGTGTGGAAACCCTATTAGGGGAAAAACCACGGTGGAGGTTAATCCACAACTTGAGTACTCAAATAAAGTTTTACAAAAGGGAATGCTCTTGCATTCATGCACACTACCTAGAGCTCACTGCTCAAAGGGAAGGCTCACTGCCTTAAAAAAGTTTAGATTAAAACCATCTGAAGGATGAAATAAGATAGTAGCATCTATTCATGCTAGGTTACAGTTCTGGTGAAGCTCATAGATTTGATTATGGATTTTATTTCTAACTCTATACTTCACTCTGCTTTGATCTCCTCTTTTCTGCTCTTTGCATCACATATATACAAGTTCATAATATTACTCTACTGAATTTCACACCATATTCGCATTGACTATCTTCACATACTTCTCCACATATGACATACATAACAATGATAAAACCAATCTCATATTTATATCCACTATCAAGGATTTGATCATTCTAATGTCGGCTTCATAAAACATTTAGTTCTTCTCAAATGTCGGCCAAATCCACCATTAATTCTTTATGCACATAGTCCAAAGTTGGTTAAGACAAAGAGAGGAGCTAAACAAAAGATAATAGAGCACAAAGACATTTGATTAATTACTCCTTATACATCCGTGATTACCATATTCGTCAGGTCGGTCTTTTAGCACATATAGTCAAAAAATTAGTGCACCGGATCTCCTAGATCACGTACCAGAGACTGTGTATTAGTATAATTCATGAATAAGCATCAAAAAACATCAAAAATCCTTCCTTAGAGATCCACAACCCAAAATAATAGTTCGGTGAAGTATTCAGATCGACTTTTATGCTTATAACTGAATGTCTTGTTCTTCACTCTGTTCTACCGGTGTAAACCAAAATTGTACTATAGATCAGATGCATGATTTAGGTTGTGAAGGTTTCCATGGTTGCCATCAATGACAACACTTACAAGCCATATGCCAACACTATTGTCTATTGTGTCTTATGTACTTGCACATATGTGAGTTAGTGTTGTCACCGAAAGTGTGTTATCTACATATCCTCTCCCCTTGTACTATGTGTGAATCTTGGGCAATGAGAAATAGCTAAAATTAAGCTTTCCCTTTTTATTTTTAGTAGGATGAATGCTTGGGAGTACACCCTAGGGTTTGACCTCATGCACATTTTTTTGGTGAGCTATATAAAGGGGAAGAAATGAAAGTTGAGCTCAATTCACTCATGACTTGTCAGACATTTCTTCATGGTCCTAGGTGATTCTAGACATGGGGATTTGAGATTTAGATCTTGCACTTGTTTAGGCGGTGGTGCTTATGGAGATCCTCCACTATGAACCAATTTTATTTGAAGTGGTGCAAGGTACAAGTATCAATTCCTGAAGCTACTCACCATGTACTCCCTTTAGTTGAGATAAAATATTTTTTGGTTGCTAGCAATAACCTCTCAAGGAGAGAAATAATGTGTGCTTGTGTCATTGTGAGCCTATGTCACCATGACTTCTAGCTATCTGCTCTCATATAGAAAGGTATTAAACAATTATTTATAATTGTTTAACTATCCAATATTTTAGAGTACTTATCAATTTACTGTGAGGTGGGCCTACAAAAAATTTGCACACCTTCTTTATTAGCTAAGTTGTTCTTGCTTCTATTGTCTTGAATTTGTTATTACTTGTAAAACTAGTGGGGCTTTGGCCCTTAATCTTTACCTAAAATTTGAGACATAGAAAAATCTTGTTTCCTATGTGTTTACAACTATCTTAAATCATAAAACTAAAAAAAATGGGTATCTTAGGGAACTTTTTTTTTACCACAAGCCAGTGCATCGCAACTGTTAGGTTGTGCACCACAACTATGTATATACAATGCAAAATAGTGGGATGGATGAATGTTAGCTTCTATGACACACCTGTCTATTAGAAAGCCACATCTATCTCTTCTTGTGATGCATTTGTCTTATTCTACACCATATCTTTGGTAAGAAATTTAGTAGAGTCATAAACCTACATTTTTTAAAATTAGAAAACTATGTCTGAACATAGTTATTTTTTTAATCCTACATTTTTAGAAAACTTTCCAATGTTCCTAGGTTTAAAATTGCATCCTTAGTGTCATATCAAGTCTTGGAAATCTCGTCTTAGTATCTTGAAATAAAAAAACCAAAGAAAATTTAGTGGTTAGTCTAGGGTCATCTCCTACAAATTTTCAAACCTTATTTTTTCAAAACTTATCCCATCAACAAAATTAGGATTTCAACTCATAAGTCTAGTTGAAATTTGAATTATTTATCAAACACCATCATTTTTCATTCTTAGAGGTTTAGGATTTTCATTAGGTTACATTAGTCCATCCAAAAATTTATCAAGTAAACTCCTTTTAGGATCACAAGTCAAAAAATATAAGGTCTTTTTCATTTGTAAAATATTACCAAAAAAACCAAAAACATAGTCTAAATTCATACCTAGCTTGCATACATCCCCAAATTAGCAAAAATCCAAAAATCCAAAAAAAAACCCAAAAGAATTTAGAAAATCCCAAAATTCAATAAAATCCAAAACAATCATTAAATCCAAAAAAAATTCTTTGGTTGCTTAGAACCAAAACTTTTACAACTTATCCATCCAAACCAACCCATTATCCATCCTAATCCAAACTCACAACCATGTCTTCATTTTACCTTAATCTTCTTCATAGTCAAGCTGAATACAAATCAGTCCTTAGTAACTCACTCATTTGTCCTGAATATCAACAACCATTTAACACAATCTATAATATTAATCCCTAATAAACATCCATTAGTCATCCTTATTCTAACCTTGATGAGGGAAACCAATCTTCCATCCAAATCATTCCTCAACACCAAACCATTTCACAAATCCCTATCTCCAATGAATATCCTAAATTTTCATCCCCATCACCAAACCAATAAAGTATTATACCCTTCACATCCTATTCTAATCCATAATCCACTAATCCATTGCAATCCACTCCATCTCAAACCACAAAAATATACAATAAAACCTCATTTGTCGATGATCTCTTAGGAAGTATAGCAAGGAATGCTCAACCTTAATGTGAAAAAAAAGTTAGGCAATCCCATCATATGGCTAATCCTACATCATCCAACCCTCTTCCACCACCATTCCCTCCATAACTTATCAAGATAAATCAAGAGCTTCCTCTCCAAGATCCTAACCCATCCAATAATAATCACATCAACAATATCTATAGCTCACGTGATGAGAAATTAGACATGTATCAAGATAATTTTCCTAAGCAAGATCAAAACCAGTTACCTATGTCTAGAAATGGCCATAACATGTCCACCTCATTTGGCTTCATTATAGGATGTCTTGAAGAATTGTTCCCACAAGAAGCCTCCACCTCTCCTTTCATTCCTTCATGATTAGAATCTTTGTAAGCAACAACCTACATTATTCCCATCAACCAAAGCATCCACAAATAACACCTTCCACGATTTTCCCCAAGGGTTATCCATGATAGATAATCTAATTTTTGATATAGATTCAATCCACAATCATGAAATTATAGACCAAATACCATCATGTATCCCATCCATCCCATCACCCACTCTAGACATTCCTATTCAAAATCCATTACTGCCATCCAAATAAATTGTAGCCATCCAAGATCCCCTTATTCATGCAACATTATCAGAGCTTGATCTATGTCAAGAACACAATCCAAAGCATCAAGAAGAATTTCTTGAAACTAATCAAGGTCAAGTTATTCAAATCCTACAATCTCATCCTATCCTTGATCAAGATCCCATTATTCATTTCCATGTCTCATGATTTGAAAAGTAATGTTGACCCATCCATATTCCAATCACCTCTACTTCTACAAATGAGACACTTGCTTCCACTGGATACATATATGAGCTTCCTCCAAAAAAGATTCTCCTACTCTAGACATATTTGCAAATGATCAAGCTATAGCCAAATTCATGGGACTTTATGGTGACATTTCAGAATATGACCATGAAGAAGGTTTTTACATTGAATTTGAAGCACCAATGTCTTTTGAAGAACCATCAAAAAATAATATTTCACAAAATTAGGTTGAAGATATCAATCAAAAAGCTATCCCATATATCAATGAGGCACCAATATCCTATCAACTTAGGTCACTCACTTTTATTGAAGCAAGCCTTCTTACTGATGATAAGACAACAACCATTGATGATTCCCAAGAACATAAAGAAGAGTTAGCATCTTGTTATCAAAACAAAAAATATCCTATTACAAACAATATATGTCAAAGAATGTTGTATAAAGGAAAAATATTAGGCCTACATGAACAAGGTATTCTAGAACCAGTATAATTTTTTGATAATCCTAAATATCAAGGACTTGGTTATTCATCAATCAAGAAATCTAAGAATGTTAGTGGTACCTCCATGATTCTGGGGGCAATTACATCTAATGCAAATTTTGAAATAGGTGTTATGATATGTCCTTATCATTAGGTTGATGCTAACACTCCTCCAATTCACATCATAGACCATCATTCCTTAATTCCATCATCCACTAATTGGGACCAACAAAAGAAAAATCCTTAAAAAAATCAAAGTCAAGCTTTTCAAGCTAATAAATCCAAAAATCAAAGTGGACATATACGATCAAAATGGATCTCAAAGAAAATTGGATCATGTAAAGCATTCAGTCAACATCAAAATCCAAATCTAATAGTCAATGAAACATTGATCTGCATCAAAAAGGCCTTTAAACTATCAATAGTGTCCACCCCCTTCAAATTAGACTTCAATACCAACACACAAGGTGTATACAATTTTGTCCCAAACAAACTCAAAATCTCACATCCACACTCCATCATCCATCATCCCCACTTTGGAAAATAAAAAATCCTACATTGAAACTACCAAGTAATTCATCCATATCTCACATCCCTCACCAAAATCCAATATCCAACTTAGAATACAAGATATCCAAATACCACATTAAATGTGTCTTGGTGGCAACACTTTATCATAAGGACTCTAATGGCACTCTATCACGATCTGCATATTTAGATAAGGTTGACTTTCAAATCAAAGATGATCACAACAACATTCATGGGTTGTATACAAGTGCTACTATTTTGGTGAAGCAACCCATCAAGGTAGGGCATTATTGGGACACTATGAAAGAAACATCTGGATCAACACCATTGGGTGCTCCAGCATGATCGACAATTATTCAAAAAAATAAATAAAAATGAAAACAAAATGAAAGTAAAGGAAAAATAATATGTCCAATAGTGAAAACTATTCTTATGGTTGTTTGGGAAAGTACCATGATGAAAACCTGGAAAATAGGCATCATGTATAACAATGAAGCATTCATGTGCACCATTCCAGTTGGAAGCATCTTATCTTATACATAATAAATCCAACATCCTATCCATTTCATTCATAATAAATCTAACATCCTATCCATTCCATCCATAATAAATCTACTATCCATCCATTCCACTTGCATCCATCTTCCCTATCCACCTTGATCTTGATAAAGACTACGGGCATATACTTCAAAACATGCTTTTGGTAAAATCTTGACATATCCATTTTCCTTTGACCATATACTATCCCATGTCATATCCTCACCTACATAGCACTATCCAAAAAAAATTCTTGGGTCAAACATGATATCCTATTATGAGATAGTACTTGGAAGTAAAATCATTTATCCTAAATCTATTTGCACAATTCCTATCCTTCACATATCCATTCCCATCACACTAGTGCATCCACTCATGGTATTCTATACATTTCTAAACACTAGGGGTGGGTGATTAATCCTACTTTTGAAAAAATATCTTGATATATATCTTCTAGCTCACTTGATGATCTGAATCTCAAGAAGAAACCACCATCTCATGAATAAACCTCACCATAAAAATTTCCACCATCAATATCAATCCAAATAATCCTTATTAATATCATCAAGCACCTATACTCTAGTGGATTATCAAACTATCTGATAGTTTTCATTCCTAGCCCGACTATAAATCTTGATCAATCTTATTCGATCAATGAATCATCATCTCGGGATGTATCCTTCCCAATCATTGTTTGGTTCCTATTTGACAACACTATCCTTACATTGTTGTGTATCCTCAATAATGTTATCACTATTGGTAATCACTCAATTAGATCAATCAATTTTAGTTTGGCTATTGACAAGATCTCAAAAGGTCTTTGCTATTTCTACATACTTATATATATTTATCACCCCTCATCATTCATCCATATCACCATCATCCAAAAAATCTAAAAACATTCAAATATTTCGAAATACTAAAAACATTCTAAACATTCTAAAAAATCTAGAAATATTCAAAAATTTCCAAAAAAATTGAAAACATAGCATCATCTACCATATCCATTGTCCTTTGTCAAGGACAACATCTTGATTAGACATAAATAAATCATCCTATAGAAAATTGAGCTCAACAAATCACGAAAAAACAAATGAACTATCAAACTAGTCTGCAACTTGGCCGATAAATTCCATACATATCTATCAATGAAATCTACCTATCTTTGTCAACTATTAGTTGTCTTATATAGTTTTTTACATCCTTGAAGCAAGACCAAGTGTCTTATACAGGGTGTCTCATTCTTGGAACCAGACACAATCCTATCAAAACACATATATCCGTGGACAAGAAGATCTAAATGGTTGTTGACACATTTGGTCTAGTTAGTCTTATCTTTTTATCTGATTTATCTTATGTCATGGTCTTATGCTACTTGAAGATATCTACAAGTGATTAGAGGAGTGATGATGGATCATCACATCTTTTATGTTGATTTTTGTTTGCGGTTTGTCTTGATAATATGACTGGGGAAAATAAGGTCCTTGTATGTTATTGAGGTTCCATTTGGCATTATAAAAACATCTTATGCAAGTCAAATGTCAACTAACACTTTCTTGCATTAGGATTAACATGCTCTATGGTTACTTCCTCACATATTCCAACAAGGTTCTATTGTCACTAGTATGAATCTAGGCACTTCTTGTTTGATGTATCTGAATCTTTGACAAATAAATATTGATATCACCAACGTCTGTCTCAACCTAGTGCACATATATTCACTTATCTATATATTCATAATCTTTAGGAAAATGAAAACAAAAGCTATCATCATAATTTATGCTTTGGTGTGCATACATTTGCTTGTCACATAATAAAATGCTCTATGATGATAAAAATGTGCACTATTGAAAGATCAAATATTATCAATCATACATCAACCTTGATTTGGATGGATAGTCCATCTAACCATTCTTCACTTCTTACTAACCTTCTCTTCTAGTTAACATTTCTTTTGTCAATCCTCACACCTAAACGAATAAAACCAGCTTGTCAAAAAATTTACCAAATTTTTTGAAATTTTTCAAAAGTTTATAAATTTTACCAAGGGGGCACCATGCTATCCCACTGTCACCGGGCATATCAGGGTAGGTCCTGAACATGAACTTTTGAATTTTCTTTGACACAACATTATAAAAAGACAATGTACCAAAGGGGCAAAATGTAGATACTTGAAATTGTCCTAGCCTGTGCCTAGCATTTTAATACTAATTGTCATCCTTTCCTAATGATTAAATAATGTTTCAATTATTTAATTATTATCACTAATCCATATTCCACTATTAATTAAATGACTTTATGTTATTTACTTAATTCACTTTATCATTAATTTTCTTAATTAATTAAATAAATCCTATTTATTTTATTATGTCCTTAACTCCTATTTATCTTCTTGATTAATTAAATAAATCCAATTTGTTTAATTATGTCTTTGATTGTCTTTATTCTTTTAAATTGATTAAATAAATTAACATAGTTTAATTAATCATTGATTATCCCTTCCAAAATTAAATAATTATCCACTTTCTCACTTTCTAAATTAAATAATTACTTAAAATGATTTAATTATCGTTTAATATCTCAACATTATCCATTCATTAATGATAAATAAAATAGTTAATTTATTTATCTACATCCCGCTTGTGCATTCCTTTAATAATTAATCCATTTAATTAATTATTAAATCTCATACAATTTCCTTATCTAGTTTTTATCTCCAAGATTAAATAATTTATTATTTAATTAATTCCCATTTCCTAAATTAAGTAACTATTTTAATTGTTTAATTTATTTCTTTCACATTATTTTCTTCTAAAAATAAATAAAATAATTTATTTATTTTATTTAATTAATTCAATCTTGCACATGTAAATAATAATTAAATTTATTTAAAATGGGGGTGGGGGGCCTAGCTCGATTGACTAAAGCATCTTGTTGTAGGAAAGAGGTCACGAGGTCTAGTCTCCTCTTGTCCCTATGGTACTAGAGGGCATTTTGTGCCAACATCACCGGTCACATGAAAATTTTTTAGCAGATGCACTGCAGTTTATAGGGGGTCTACCCGATTCTTGATATCTAAAAAAATATAATTAAATTTATTTAATTAATAAATACTCATGGAAGTTCTCACTTCTTGAATTAAATAATTATTTTTAATTATTTAATTTTTTCTCAAATATTATCTTCTTCCAAAATAAATAAAAGAATTTATTTTATTGATTTAATAAATTTAATCTTGCACATTCCTCTAATAGTTAATTCATTTAATTAATTATTAATCTCATCCATTTCCACCTTGTTCTTAACATACACCTTCTCTTAGTCAGCTAACTAATCAATTCCACTTCTCTCCTTAATCAAATCAAATCACTCCCACTTAGTGTTAGTTAATGAAGCAATGAAATCCCTTAACTCTTCAATCAACTCCTCATGCAAACAATTAACTGAAATCCTATAGCCAGTTGTGGTTAGTTAACTCGTTCATCAATTCCTCTCAAGGATTCTTGACCCTTTATCTTGATCATCCACCTGTTAATCTTGATCATCCATTCAAATCAAAGAATTCTATAAATGAATCCCTCATATCTCTTTGATGACTAACTGGGAAATTTGGTGCTTTGCATACATTGATCTCATTCACACATTTGAGCTTGAAGCAAAGCAAGGAAAAGAAGAACAATGCAGGTAAATCAGGTTGGCATGATGAAGGTAATTGTGAAGCTTTATTAATTCATTTCTTTTTTTTGATTATATACTCCATTGGTTGATTTGGATTGTGTTTGGTTTTGAATTGTAGTTTTTTTTGGTTACTATGCTAGTTCATTACCTATTATGATTAATCTCAATTTTGTATTCGACGGTATTTATTTTTGGATGTGAGATGTTTAGTTGGTCAACCAAATGATTGTAAAATCCTTACAAAGCATTTGTAAGTTATCTTTCAACATAATAAAAGAAATGTATATGCATTCTTAGGGATTATTAAGTAAACTCTCTTAGTATTTTGCAACTACTTGTGGTTTTTATAGATGTATGTAGAGAGTCCAACTTGCTTATGCATCTTGAAGAACATAATATTTTGTAGTATATTGAGTAATACATCACCTTGGTTTCAGTTGTTACATGTTTGGTGTGAACATTGAGACTCTATTTTCTAATTAGATAAATGAATTAGTCTACTATTTTCTTTCTCTCCCCATCATCCTCAACACACTCAAAACCAATCAATCTAAACTTTTTTTATGTTTTCTTAGTGTGTTTTCTATCATGTTTGAATTCTTGTAATATCTAACTGGGGTTATCATAAAAAATCATTCATTGACAAATATATAGCATATTATCTGTTAAGTAGGTACTCAACCTTACATGTTCAAATTAACACATAGGTATATTGTGACACCAGTATTGGGATATACTATGCACTAGGTATGGTTTGTTGTGAGGTAATTTCTTAGTCTATCAATCATCCATCTAAAACCTAAGGGAAACCCCCCTTGTTCTCGTAGAGCTAAAAGTAAAGGAGGTCCTACCCACCTCAACCATTAGTCCTTAGATACCCAACTTGAGGATAGGTTTGTGGTGATCTTCCAAAGTTTGACACCCCTAGCACTTGGAAAATTATCAAACTTCAAGATTTGGGGCTCACAACTCAAATGCACCAACACCTTCAAACCAAGTCATTCAAGTCCAACTTTTAAAATCCTTTTACTTGTTTGAAAACACAATCTAAATTGGTATCATAGGAACAAAAATTCGAAGCCAATTCTAAGATATCCATCAACCACAACCTTAGATTGAAAAATTATTTCACTTTCTCTTAGTCCAAAAATCATAATCCAATTCCAAAAACATAGTAAATAAATCCATATTCATTACCTTTCAACAACTCTTATTTATTGCCTCAAATATTAATCCTTGTCTACATTCCATCTCCTTTGTCTATCCAAATCCATGATCTATAACACCTACCCATTGTCTTTTCTATATTAATACTTATCTACCATCCTCAATTTTATCCAAGCCTTAGATATTTTACCCTAAATCCCTTATCCAAGACAAACCTTAGTCCATCCCAAGCCTTCCTCTTAATCCCAATCTTAGAGTCTTGGTATTTTTATCCACTATTATAATGTTGATTCATCTCAATTTCTAAATAGTTATCCCAAACCTTTGGGTTGTAGGGGCTTATCCCTTTGTTACTCATTCATCATAAGCTTCATATTTCATCCAAATTTCAAAATCATCCATTTAAAAAATTCATCCACAAACTTATCTATCCTCAAACTAAATCAAAGTCTTTGAAAAAGTTAGGTTATCCTTGAAAATTAAGTCACCTCCATCCTCCATACACCTCTTCATAAAACAAGATCCTATAATCCTCAAAAGAAGTACTTGGACAATTTATTTGGATCCTTTTAGTAAAAAATAATATAATCCAATGCTTAGGACCCTTAACTATCCTAGATCACATAATCTATATGAGTTGGTATAAAATACTCTACACCATGCGAGATTTGGCTGAAGATTATAGCCAACCAAGATCTAGGAACTCATGAAAGCACAAGAGATATTGGATATGAGAGAATAATGATATTCTATCAAAGGATGCAAATGATAGATTATGATATGATTGATATCAATGTTCTTGATTTGCACATGAGACCACCTGGTTATATAGCCAAGGTGAAACATAGGATTAGACAAGATCATGACAAGTGTCAATCCTATGTCATGAGACAAATAATATTAAATGACTTAGGAAACAAGTATTAAATTTCAAAATATAAGATAAGGTCTAATGACAACTAACACCTTCTAGAAATATTCTCTCCTAGGACCTAAGTAAAATCAATATGTAAATAGGACCCACTAATGAAATAGTTAGGGTTAAATCCTATTTACACCAACACCCCACCTTAAGTGCAACTTAGGGAGAAAAAAAATATTATGAAAATGATGCAAGTATGGGTTTTAGCTACGAGGCCATGTTAAGTACCCATGTACAAATGTAATCTCTCACAAATGAAGAAAAGAAGAAAACCTAGAGGGATAAAAATCCTCCCTAAAAGAGATAAAAAAATACATTAAATGAAGAATGAGAAGGACAAAACCCCCTGTGAGGAAAAAAACCCCCATAAGGGATAAGAAGAGAGACCATGTAAACCCCCTCAATGTTGAGTCTCTTGCAATGATGCTAGATGCTCGACATTGAATCTTGAAGATGATCCAATAGCATCAAACACCATCCCCCCCCCCTTAGGAATAAACAAAAACTTGAGATGATATGCATGATATCTTCCCATTCTTGAAAGGAAGATTAGGGAAGAAATATGATATGTGATGTCTTTGAATGATGGTCAAGTGTCTCCATGTCAATGCTAAAAGTTGTCATCCTCCAAACATGCATTCTAGGACACACTATAGAAGAAGACAATCCAAAATCACCTAGAAGATTGTAGAACACAATCCAAAGATAAAGATACCTCTTGTAAAGATAAAGAAGCCTCCTCAAAATGTTGTCCAAAAGAATCCATACTCATGTCAAAATGAAAAGAATGATCATGTACAGAATACACAAGAGGGTCAAAGTGTTCCCTCACAACAATTGAAGATAGATCATCTCCATTAAAGAGAAGATGAATACAATCAATGGTGTCTCCCAAATTTGAAATGCAATACTCACAAAAAAACTAGCAATGTCTATTATGCAAAAAAAAATAGCAATGTCTGTTAGGTACTCGTCCTAGATAGCCATCTCTAGAAGACAAATAATGTCCCGCTGCACTGAATCACAAGGATCTGAAACTGTGACAATACAAGCATCATAAAAATCAATAGTATATGAAGGAGATGGAATATAAAGCCATGTCTTTAGATCCTTAAAGGATGAAACAATACAAATATTTAAATGACCATACTAAATCTTTTCAAAAGTGTAGACACAAGATTGGTGATCAATGCCCCCAACTACAATGATAACTCTTCTATGTGAATCCTAAATTATAACCAAATTTGGTGAGAACTCAACACTCTTTCTTGTTCCACCATGTGTGATATGATAGATAGAAATGATATTGATTGATAATGAAGGCACACAAAGAAAATCATTAAATTATTTGTCATCCATGTCAATGGATCCCTTCCCACAAACATACATATATATGTTTTCAGTCATGAGGATGTGTGGTGATGAACAAGACTCAAATGAAACAAATATACTCTCAAATGAAGCCATATTATGTGAGGCTCTTGAATCAAGTATCCAACTCTTTGAAACAAAATCTCTAACTATAAAAAAGTTGTTTTCCCTAATGTCTATCATACTTTGAGGAAGAATAAGAAGATGGACTCTTTGATTTGATGCTTCAACTCATTAATCTATTTTGAATAAAATTGATGTTAATCATTCCCTTTTTTCTTGAAATATGCACATGTAAGCTTCTCCTTCTTAGATGATTCCCCGTTAGAGGGAGATGAATAAGACTCTTTATGTAGGTTTCTCTTTTTTTTTCTTTTCCTTCTTCTCGAGATTTCTTGATTCTTTCTATACCTTAGGCTCACTAGCCAACAATGCTTGCGACTTAGAAGAATTGATTAGACCCATATGAATTACCTTTCCTTCCTATTAGATTAGGAGATTTGAAAACTCATCAAACTTAGGATAAACACATGATTCTCCCATATAAAGTCGATGGGTATGAAAGCAAGAAAAAACAACAATGAAATTATCAAGACCAAGCTTGGATAAAATATTCAAAATCAATTGCAAATCCTCCTCATCAATATTGCAATCTTTCAGTTGTGTTCTTAATTGTTTGATCTTGGAGATTTAGTATTGGATGTGGTAAAAAAAATTAGGATCAAGAATCATCAAATAATTATTAATATGGTATCCCCTAATCTTATTAGCTTTACCATACAATTTCTCAAAAGTCTCCCAAGCCTCTTCAGATGTTTTGGATGATTCAACATGAAATTGTAAACCAAATGAGTCTAATGAACATATGTATCCAAGTTTTTTTATTAGTAGGGATAACTTTAAGAAACCCCCCTTAGGAAAAAGTGTAAAAACTTGGTGAATCTTGTATAATTCTTGAAATAATATTAATTTTGTTGGAAATTTTTTTATTTTTTGGAAAAATATATAAATTCAATTGGCGAATCTTTTGTAATCACTAAAAGTGTCAAAAATCTTGGAAAATTATACTTTTATTATACCAATAAAATTTTTTTAGTGGAAATTAAACTTGTTTTCAAACAAGTAAAATAATTTCATTGGTGAATTAAGCATGTTTTTAAACCAATAAAATCTTTTTATTGGAGAATTAAACTTGTATTAAAATGAGTAAAATATTTTCGGTGGCAAATTAAACCTGCATTGAAACAATAAAATATTGTTTTTGGTGAGTTAAAATTGTACTAAAACAAATAAAATACTTTTGATGGTAAATTAAACTAGTATTCAAACCAATAAAATATTTTTTTTGGAAAATTAAACTTTTATGTAAACCAATTAGATATTTTAGTGGTGAATTAAACTGGTGTGCAAATAAAAATTATAGAATGGGTGGTGAAATTTTCAACTACTATATATCGTTTTATTTCGGGATGAATTTTCCACACACCTAAATTCCTACATAAAGTATTTAGAATTGAGACAAGTGTCAATATATTTATAAGTTTTGATCAAAAGTGAGCAAAATTTATTGTGACTTGTTAGTGGATATTGACAATTATTAAGGTACAACAAGCCATTTAATTCTTTATCTTTCTAATGCTTCGAAGTACTCTGCCTGAAGCTAGATATCAGTGAAACTAACATTTACAATTGGTCTTGCATGTGCTACTGCCAAGTATTGGTGTTTTCGTTCTTTATTTTTTAGGTATATATTTCATGTTCGGGCCTTCTTTTTGTTTGCTTATGTTCTTTTTTCCCACTTTTGTTCTTTTGGATTGAAGTGGGGTCCCAGTTTAGAGTGCTTATCCCTTGTTGCCACTAGGAAGTGAGAGACAATTTACCTTTCTTAGGGGAGAATTTTCATCATGTTTTCTTATATCAATGTGATCAAGTGAAGTTGGCTATTAAAATGATGGTTGGTAGAGAGTAGCTTCATAATAATCCTTCGGCTCTCCTATCCAAGGTCATTTATTTGTTTCAAATCTAATGGATGTTCTTTGGTGTGTGGAATTGGTCAAGTTCCTCACTGGGAGTTATCTCTAGCCTTCTATCTTCTCATTTTTTTCTCTATTTGAAGCTTTGGAGAAGTAGAATTTTAGCTCTGGTTTATCCACGGTGGGTCTCTTTCTTGACAGGGACAAGTTACTAAATGGTGACACTCCTATCTCAATTCTATATGTGATGGTCAATGGACCTATTAGTGAGAAGCCTTCTAATTTTAGTAGGTCTTTGAATTCTTTGCATTCTATTACAAGTGAATCATTATATGTTGAGAAATCTAGTATTTTTAATTTAGTCTACTTTCTCATAAAGCATGCTAAAGAGGACCCACATGCATGTCCTCATTTTTTTTTATTACACCTTTTGATCTTGCAAGCTCAAGTGAGAGTTGCACAAATTAGTCTTGTTTTTCCATCTTGGGCTTCTATGATGTAATCTTATGCTTTAATTTCAATATAAATTTTGTAATGGCTCTATTGCTTCTACCATAAGCCTTTTTTTGCCATCTTGGGCTTCTACGATGTAATATTTTGCTTCAATTTTAATATAAAGTTTATTGTGGCATTGATTATTTTTGTGGTGGTATCAAGTAGTTTGGGTTACTGTATTAAATTATTAATCATCTGTAATATCATTTTGTCATGGTGTGGAGGTCGTGGTCAATTTTTTTGTGTGTGAGCCTAGTTAGGACCTAATTGTATCTAGCTTTTGTAAACACGATTATTTTTTGGATTAATATAATACATGCAACCCTAGGTTGCTCTTACAAATAAAAAATATGTATATATACTCAAAAAAAAAATGTACAAAAGTAATTCACTGTTCAATGAATGTTCAATGGATGACTGCACTTGCATTTTAGAATAAATTTTTTAGAGCGGTAGAATTGTAAACTCAACCTCTAGAATCACCCTAGAGTTGTTTGATTTAAAAGATCAATGTTTGAAATTTTATTTACGTGTGTTATTAAAATAATTGTCATTTTTTGCGTGTGAGGTCTATTTATTGAATTTTCATATTAAAACAAAAATATTTCACCATTCAATGAATGTTCAATGGATGACAAAAATTACATTCCAAAATTAAATGTCCAGATCACTAGACTTGTGAACTCAAATATCTAGAATCACACTAGATGACTGTAGAGCTGTTAGATTGACAAAGATTGATGTTTGACCTTTAATTCACATGTGTGGAAGTTAATAATGAATTTTTTATAATTAAAATTTTGTATCTATTTTTTATATTGAATATATACAATGGTTTTTCCACCTTGAGAATTCAAAAAAAGAAAATTATTATAGTATACTCAACAAAAATATTATTATTTAATAAGTTAAAACTTAATATAACGTTAATATACTCAAAAAATTAAAATTAATATATTAAAATATTTCATGGTTTGATGAATGTTCGATGGACGAATGTAGTTTCATTCCGAAATGAAATTCTTGGAGCACTAGACTTGAGAAATCAAACCTCTGGAATCACCCTAGAGCCGTTAGATTTACAAAGATCAATAGTTGACCTCTTACAAATTAACTTTTTTTTGCTCCACATTTACTAGGCAAAATCATCACAGATTTTGGAAGGAAGAATGATTTTAAATTAGTTTAAATTACAGAATATGTCAATTAAAATATCTCGTATTTATTGAATTCTCACATTTATTGAATTTAGAGGCATTAACTGAGTGGAGTGCAAGTTGTAGTGTTGAAGGATGATTGTCAACTCATATATTCTGGTAGGAATGAAAGTATTGCAATTTTTTCTTTCACACTTCATTGATGGAAACGCTAATTAGACTGACTTGCTAGAAGAGACAAATAACATTTGTGGGATCAATCACGAACCTAAGGTTGTGTTCCATTTTTTATGGTGCCATTAGAAGGGAGTTTAATTTGGGAAGAAATTAAACTAGTTTTAGGGAAATAATTTATTGCTATTGATCACTAATATCGGGTCAACATAGATATTTCATCTCAGCTCGTGGTGTCATTGTTAGAACTAAATGTGTCAAAAGGTATGTTTTAGTGATTGTAAGGCTAATTATCAAATCATAATACTTCGGGGGTGTAAAGGAAATTCTTGTAGTGGTGTATCTAGGAGTAGGGGTTCTGTGGACGAGAGATTTCTCGTGGTTACTTATTCCTAGGGAGGTAGTGGAGTGTCTTCCCTTTTTTCTTAGCTTAAATAGGGAGGATTTGGCTTGACATAGGACTCGTGCAACAAGTGGTTTCAACTTCATAAGGATATATCTTCTACTAGAAGTTATTGGATATTAGGCGTCGTTCGCAGAATTTTTCAATTACATCCATGTGAATGCAAATGTTTAATTGGGTTGTTTGTAGTGTTGAAAATTGTTGCAGGAATTTTTTTTGTTTCATTTAAAGTGGGTTTTCTAGCTAGACCTTGTGTGGATTTCATGAGAAAGAAGAAGGTGACAATGGTTGTAAAATTATAAATTTGTATTACAGTGATGTCCTAGATGGTCACTTCATATGTAAAATCTATTTTGTGATTAATACAAATCTTATCTTATGAATTATTTTTTCTTTAAGAGATCATTCTTAATTTAAATTTCCTTAGCTGCTAAGGATGATAGTGTTTGGAATATTGAAATTATTCTATTTTTGTAAGTTATGTAACACGTTCTTGTGCTCTGACCTTTAAAAAACAAGGAGTAATATCCCCTTCTGATATGAAGCAAGCAATCACTGAAATTTATTGAGTTGATAACTTGACATTGAAAGCTACATGACATACTCTGAAGCCAGTGGTCAGGTAATCATTCTATCAATTGAAATAAGATTTACAATAGATTTCATATCCTTTGTATGCTCGAGTTCCCAAGGAAATCTCTAACTACAATTTGCATGAAGCCAAATTTTAATCAAAATATCATTCACAATGGCTCTCCCATGTGCTGGCGTTGCCTCCAAAAAAAGAAATTATTATACCTCACATGAATCATGAGTAAAATTAGTAAATACCATAAATAGGGATGGTTAGTTCAACTAAAATAATTCTTAAGTCCATAAAATGGTTTTGAGTCACTAGGTTATCGACCCCCTTTTACCGACTACCAACTACAGGTCTTGGTGAAATTTAAAAAACATCTTATTTTAGCATGCTTTCACTCATAACTTAAAGAACTAGAGCCCCCTTGCATGAGACATTTGTTTCCCTCTTATTGTAGCATGTGCTCCTTTTAAATTGCAACTTCATTTCCCTAACACATAAAGAAAATGTGTTGGGTGGTAGTTGTAAGATGTCAACACATGTCATGTTCCTGTATCAACGCTTAAATACTTCTCAACAATTTTTTATTTTCCTAGCACATAAGTAAAATGCATTGATCATCCTTGATTAGCATGAGTACACCTTTCACCTTCTCATTACATTGTGTAGTTCCCTTCACACCATAATTTCTATTGCTTAGTGCAAAGGCAAAATGTGCTATAATATTATGCCTTAGAAAATTAGAAAAATGTATTAAATTACTCGACCATTCGAGGAATGTTTGATGGATGGTTGTAGTTGAATTTCATAATGAAATGCATGGATACCTAGACTTGTGAACTCAAACCTCTAGAATCACCCTATAATTGTTAGATTTACAAAGATCAACAACTGATAATTTATTGAGATACAACATTGGAATGACACCACCTCTCGTCAAAAGTGATCAATTAATTGAAGCTACAAAATGCAGGATAATTATTGAATTTAGTTTGAATTTTCAGTACAAAATTATAATTTTATTAATTATGTAGTCCAAAGGTAACACATTCCATTCAATTTAGTATTCGATAAAAATAAAAAAAAGTGACCTTGATACTGCTAAGTGATTTGATTTGGAAGTGAGAGGGTCAAGACACTGAGAGATTGCTCATTGTAATGCACTAGGGAGATTTTGGGATCTAACACAACCAAACTACACCTGTCAGTGTCTCTATATTCATCTATACAAGAACCAAATTCTGAGTAAGTGAAAGACAAAAATCCTATCATCATTTCTTAGTTTTCAATCTTGGGGTTTAGGGTTGAGAAATTGAGAGTTCACACTTCACACTGTACAATCATATCTACCACCCCTACTAGACCATCTATTAGAAAAGGAAAAGAAAAATTAAAGAGAAAAATAGATTATGTCAGATTGCTTAAATCCCTAGGTTTCACGAATGAATACCATGATACTTATGATCCTATAATCTATGGTATGATTACCTCAAAACTTAGATTTTCATGTGAGAATAAGGTTGCAACACAAATGAAAATTTTCAATAGTAAAACAATACCAATTAATATTATCCTTGTACCATGGGTAGTTGGATTGTGGTACATGATGTTACATGAGGTTTTCCCTTTCCCAAAATTTATCATGGTCTACACCCACAATTATGATGATAATAAAGAAGTAATTGTTAATAAAGATAAAAAATATTACTATAGAATAATTATAAAATGTGTTGGGGTTTATAGTTGAAGATGTTGAAAACGTCCACATTGACCTAGAAATCCTTGCTAGTAATTATGAAGCAATCGATCAAAGGGAGAAAAAATATTTTCTAAATAAAATAAGAATGGATAGTAACTTATTCAAAGATAATAATAAGCCTCCTTATAAATTGGAAATTTTTAAATAATAGCTTTAGGATACTATTTCCATTCTAGCATTTTGCCTCAGATTGGATAGCAATGGGAAAGTGGATGTAAGCCTCCTTGAAATGGTATAGAATATCCATTATGGTACTCCACCTGTCAAATATAACTTTCTTGAGAATATTGTAGAATCCATGCATAAACATTTTTTAATGATTAAAGGAGGTTCCACTAAGACATTTAGGTTCAGAACCTACTTGTTCTATTTATTTCTATTCAAATTTAGTGGAATTTTTCTGGCCAACAAGATTTAAACTCATCCCTATACAAATGTGGGGGTGAAAAAATGGCTCTAGTATATCATTGAACCACTAAGATAAAGATGAATGATACTTGAAGGAACTATAATCATTTTGTAGACTACTTTTTGGATCCATTGTATCAAAAATTACAAATACTCTAATACCTAGATCGCTTGATTCTTGTAGAAATTACATTCAATTGGGATAAAAAATACAACTGGCTAATTGGTACTTCATGGAAGAATATGTAGTGTTAAGATTTTATGGATTAGGTGTAGAGCCATACAAACTTACAATACATTTGATAGAGAAGGTTTTTGTATTGGAATATGTATGAAATATGGAGAGTAAAAATAAATTATAGTTGTTAGTCAACAAAGGAAGAGCATATTTCCTTCTTTATCTTTTTCATGTGGAGGGTTCACATTCAAGAGAAAATAATTCATTGTGGTATATGAAATTTTATTTATTTTAACATGAAAGTAAATCGTTTCTTGAAATATTGAAATATTGAAAAACAAGATTTCTTAGGATGAGGTCAAAAAAGTAATAGAGTAAACTATTGCTGAGAAAGGTATTTCTTTTGAACAATTGTCAACAAAAATTATGGCATTGTACCAATAGAGAGAAGAAGAGAAGAAAATAAGGAGGTATGCCAATCCTTAAATAGATTATGTCTAAGGAAAGATCTAGGCGAACCAAAAACCAATGTAGTGTTTCAAGAGATCCAAGAAGATTACAAGTTTAGCAATTTGTGGAATAAAGAGCATCCCTCTAAAGGTAAAGAAATTGATGAAAAATATGATGATGATAGGGAAGAACAAAGTGTACAATATGCATGAAAATTCAAAAGTGGTTTAAGTGAGACCACAAAACAAACATATATTTTAGGAGAAACCATAGCCAAAAAAATGGGTTATGAAGGTGGTGGTTTGGAGTCCAAAGGACAAGGAATTTGGGTGCCAATAGAGGTATTCCATAAAAAACCTAGTGATTTACAAGGCATTAGAGCTGATAAAAATCCCAAGGGCATACAAGGACAGGTGAAAAAATTCATTTTCTTACTTCAAATCCTAATGGTTAGATACAATCACAACTAGGACATGGTGGAGAATCTAGTGTAATTGGCACTCCCACTAGTAGTGATGGTATGGGTAGTAGTACAAGTAGTGGTCAACATGTGCTACAACAAAAAAATACACACAAGAGGACAACAATAAAAGATACTACATAGCCACCCAATGATCAAGGTATTCTAAAGAAGCAAAGGATTATGACAGGTCCAAGTCCAACTACTAGTACCACTACCTTAATTTCCACCCAAAGGAGTTACTTCTAGGCACTCCTCTAGTTGCTAGTGTGACTACAATAGAAATGGCTAATCCTTAGCCTCAGGATCAATCTCAGATAATTGGAGATGTTCCCATCACTGTAAGTACTCCTTCACCATTCAAGCATTCCATTATGTCTATGGCCCTAGGTTTTGATTATAATGATGAGTTTAAAAAGAAATTAGTAATGCATAAAAAATAAAGGAAGCAAATGATAGAGACTACATCTAGTGTAACTTCAAAGCTTGCAACAACTAATGTATTACCCACATTTGACCCAAATATAGAAACCAGGAGTACATGTTTGTTGTTCCCATAATTCAAAATAAACTAGAGAATCTTATGGATCACTTTGAATTTTAGTTGAGTAGTTTCCAATTGGATCTTTTTGGATACAAAAATCTTGACAAAATTAATGTATGAAAAGAGAACAATGAATTGGTGTACACATCATTAATAAAGCGAGAGAGAAAAAATAGGTTGTAGATTAAAATAGAAAAGTTAGAGATAGACCTAGAAAATGAGAAAGCAGTACATTCTTGCTTCTAAATACCTTTCAGGTGTTGATAAGTACAGGGACTTTTTGAGGGATGATTTCTTTCCTCCTTTGGGTTCAATATTTTTGGAATCCCTTGGTTAAGGTCATAGGTATTGTCTCGACTAGTCTTCTTTGGTTGGTTGGTAAGGTAGAGAAATTCTCTTCTGGGATGATTGGTGGATAGGTCATGGTCCCCTTCAAGATTCTGATTGGGTGGCTACTTATAGGGATCTTTGTGTTCGAGAGTTTGGTGTGTATGTTGCTGATTACATTGTGGATGGTGAATGGAAAATAATTCATGAGGAGTTTAGGGAGTTGGATACTCTTTATTTTTTTTTATCTTAGATTTACTCCCCTTTTGTTTCTCAAAGGGATAAGGTGGTTTGGAGACTTCTTCTACAGGGTCAGTTCTTGGTGGCATCTACTTTTCAATATCTAAACAATTTTGTGGGCCCTCACCCCCTTGTGATCTTGTCTAGTCTTTGAATTTGATTTCAAAGATAAATATGTTTTTTGGTTGTTAGTTCAAGATAAAATCTTGACTATTAATAATATTTGGAAAAGAGGTTTCTCTATGCCTAATAGATGTTATCTTTGTGAGGAGGATGTAGAGGACTCCTACCATTTTTTATTGGGTAGGAGCGAGTGGTAGGCTCCTTCTTCCAATACCTCTTTTTGTTTGCTTTGGTCCCTTATCCTTCCCCATGTCGTGTGGGGTTTATGGCAGGAGAGGAATAACATAATTTTTAGGAATGTTGCAGTTCCCTTGGTTACATTGTTTTTTAAGATCTTTGTGGCCATTAAGGAGAATTTCTTGTTGGTTGTGGCTAATTCTAACTATCCCGATCATGTGGCTATGCTAGATTATGATTTGAGGGTGGCCGATCAGTGGAAGCTTAAATTTGATATTGCCCAACCTTTAAAAAAGTCAAGTCTACTCAAGAAGGGGTGATATGGTATTCTCCTCCTCTTGGGTGGTATAAATTCAATTTTGATGGTTTTTCTAAAGGTAATCTATGACCTGCTGACTATGGGGGAGTGTTAAGAGATCATAATGGTAGGTTAGTTTTTCCAGTAGAACTCCCTTTTGGATCCAGACAAACCAGTATGTTGAAGTTGTTGTAGGCTATCATGGTTTAAAATTAGCAAGGCAGAAGAGGGTGTCAAAGTTTTGGTTGGAAGGGGACTCGTTGAATATTGTCAACCATGTTAGGAAGCTCACTTCTCCTTCTTGGTCCATTGAAAGAATTATTAATTATTCTCTTTCTTTGTTGAATAATTTTGAATAAGTCTACATTTCCCATGTGTTTCGTCAGGCTAATGGTGTCGCAGACCTTTTGGAAAACCTTGGTGTGTCCTCAGCTAGGTCTTGGGATATTAATGACCATTTTCCTATTGATCTTAATGTATTTATTAATAATGATAGTCCCTAAGTCTTTGAAGGGGGGAAAAACTTCTGGTAATCTTATGGGATGGTGGTTTAATGATATCCTTTTGATACTAATTAGACACTTGACTGTCATCACTCTTATTGGAAATTTTGGGAGGATGAGTTGTAATCTCATGAGGGATCTAGCCTTAATCTTTCTTTGTACCTCGAAAGTTAGGATCACATGCTTTCTAGGTATTATTTTCTCCCTAGCATTTTTGATAATCTCCATTTTTATTTTGTGTCATTTCATTTTTGACAGTTGCTCGATGCTTTTGGAGATGGGGGGAGATAGGTGCAGAATGCAACCTTTTTCATGTGTTGAAACCAAAGCTAATGGAGAAGTTTGGAAGATCTTGTAGAAATGTGGGGTCACTCCTTATATGGAGAAACTACATGGGTCTGATCCCAAGACCTGCAATATTTTTTAGAGGCTTGGCACAACCATGTTCTTATT
Source organism: Sequoiadendron giganteum (assembly GCA_007115665.2). Lineage (NCBI taxonomy): Eukaryota > Viridiplantae > Streptophyta > Pinopsida > Cupressales > Cupressaceae > Sequoiadendron > Sequoiadendron giganteum. Next base: position 228,844,010 of record CM021105.1, read on the forward strand.
ATGTTTGGAATTGATATCACTGCGAATGAGGAGTTCATAGCTGAAGTTATAGGGTTGTCGAATCAGGGGAGAAATTTTTTCAAAGAAAAATATTTGATTGGGATGGTGAGATTGAACTTCTTGAGGGATAAAGAGAAGGAAAAAATTGTAAATCTCTAGTGTGGTGGCTATGATTGATCCTCAATTAAACTAATTTGGGGTGATGTGGCTATGGCTCTTATGCGATACTTTAAACTGGATGGGGGATAATCGATAATTTATGGGAACCATTTTATGTAGCTAAACCATTTTTTCCATGGTAAGTTGGTCTCTAAACCACCAAAAATGATACAATAGGGAAAGGAAAAGAGGATTCCCCAATGGGCTCCTAGGGTTTTTCACTTAGAAGCTTGATTGAGGAATAATGCTCTCTTTCACACTAAGTATTCTTGGTGAGTTCATTCAAAGATTATGTGTTTGAATAGGTGTTTGATGTGTGTGAATGTGTCTAAATGTAATGGTTTAAATGTTGGAAATTAAAAATAGAAAGTAATTATTAATGCAAAAACCTAGAGAATGCAACTATGTTTGAAAACACATAATGATATGCAAATGAACTAAGAAACATAAACAAACTGATACAAAAATGAATGAAACTGAAGAGGTGCATGTGGGAATGAGTTGTAGACTGGATTGGAGGATGGAAATGCTACCAATTCTAAAATTTAAGCATGTTAGGACACTTACGCCATTCTGGGCGACCTAGTCCCAGATCTGGAAAACTTCACTAGAGCTCATTTCTACCAAAAGGGTATCCAGATCTACCAAAATCCATGAAAACTAGGTTCATTGGGACTAATTCACCATTGTTGGTGAATTATTCCTCTTCTAAATTTCTGGAAACTAGAGAATGGAAATGGAAGCCCTCGGTCTGCACTTTCTTCTCCTCCAGGTATCCAGATCTAAAACTACAAAATCTGTTCTGCAAGTGTTCTCCAAGCTACAACTAGGGTTCCTCCATCCTCAAAGGGATTTGAAAATTTGATGAAGATTCTTACACTTTGGTTCTTTTCCAAATCTTCATACAAGACCTACAAATCACATTGAGGGAAAACTTGCTAATTGTCAGGGCATAGGGGGTTGCCTTGGTCAAAACCCTTTTGAGTAATCAAACTAAAATGATGAAATAAATTAATGAAGCATGAAACAATGGAGTTTATCTCAAGACTTGATGATTGATATTGAGTTACAGAAATGGAGGATTCATCCCTTGAATGCTTCTTGAGAGATGTCTTGATGACCTAGGATGCCCAAACCATAGCTTGCTTGCTTGAGAATTGAATAGAAGAAGAATATTTGAGAAAAATGAGACTTAAGGGATAGAAGAAGGTGCAAAATGAGGGGAAAAACCCTTATTTATACATCTTGTGCCCTAATTCCCTGAAAATAATAGATGATAGGCCAAACTTAGGGTTTTGGAGGTAATTTCCCATTAGAATTTTATTTTAATTTTGAATTTTATACCAAAAGGGATTAGGTCACCCAAGGTGGCAACCTAGTCCACTTGGAAAAATTCAAGTGGTGGTTGGGAATTAAGTTGTGTTTAATTATGTTTAACGAGCTTGTCTCCTGAAACACACTTAAGTCAGGCCTAAAAGTGCATAAAGGGGTCATTATGCCATAAGAAAGGGTTGATTTAGTGATGACAAGCCTAGAAAAGTGTGAGGGTTGGTTACAACACCTTACAACACTTTAGACTAAGGATTGGAAAGGAGTTATTTAGGTGAATTATAATGAAAGGGTCCTAGAAAAGTGAGGAAGTGTGTTACAACACTTCACAACACCTTTGCAAGACAACATAGAATCTAAGCAAAACTAGGCCAAAAACCACAAGAAAGGGCCCAAATGAGTGAAAAGTGTCCAAGCTACAGTTTTTGGTGACACATTTAGCCCCCACTTTAGTGAGAGGATGAAATTTATAGAAACTCACACTAAAGTAGCCAATTGATGTTCAAGGTGGATGGTGAAGAATGAGAAAGATGAAGGAGGTGGTCAAGCCCCCAAGATTCAAGATTCTAAGTCAAGTCAACATCAATGCAAGAAGACACATTCAAGGGTGAATGATTTGCAAAAAAACAAGATACATGATCATGCAATGACAAGAACTAGAAGGAAGAGAAGAATGAAAGGGAAAGGGTTGGATCAAGATTTTACCATTTGTCTAGCTAGTTGTGGATTAGGTCTAGGCCGTTTGTCCAAAAATAAGTGTACTCACTCTGGGGTGATGATACTTTTGGTAGTCCATCGGGTGAGAAGGCCAAAAGGTGAGAAATATACACTAGTCTAATATGCACTCACACACACATGTAGCTATGGGGAAAGTCATGCCACTGTTTGGGCTTCTTGCTCAAACCATACCAAAGTTACACCTCCTGATAACTTTGATAAGGCGCCACAAGAGAAAATGAATTTTGAAAATGATTTGAGGAATGTTCAAAGGGATTTTGATTTATTCATGCAAGGTCTCATCTTAAGGAACATCATGCGTAATATCTACAAGAGAGGAAAAGTGCAAATGGTTTCATCTTGTTTGTAAGAGAGGACAAGTGCAATGTCTCATCTTGGGCAATATTGTACCTAATGTTTCCAAGAGAGGGGATCACAAGAAAAATAAAATTGCACCATGAAATGTGTGTGTCAATGTATGCCTCCACTTTAAAGCATTTGCTAACACCATTACAATGAGAAATTGCTTTAAAGTAGAAGAAGAGGAAGACATGAGAGCTTGTTTGGAAATCCCTATGCAAAGTCATATGTTTCCGAGAAGGTGTGTCATGAAGAAGGGGTAGTATGTCACATGTGAGTCAACTTAAGACAAGTCGTCCACATCCCAAGCTTACTCTTATATGTTCATGAAAAGTTAATGAGTAGTCAAAAGAGACAATGATGAGTGACATATGAGGGGAGAGGCTAACTAATCCCTTACCCCCACTTAGTGCAGGACAAGAGTGAGCCGAAACGATTGGTGAGATGCAAGGTTGAGTGAAAATTAGTATGAATTAGATGAATGAGGTGCCATCACATAAGGGAGAACACCAAACTCCTTAAGATGTTGGATTTTTCTACTCAAGGCCTTAAATTCATTAGTGTGATGACAGTGAACTCGGTGGTAGGCACAAAAGGAGTGTTTGTTGCAATATTTCTTTCAAGTTCTAGGAGGAAGGGAGATCAAGTTATGCAACAAGATACCCTCTTGATTAAGAGGAAAAGGTGTTCCTTTATTCCGTAACAAATATGTTTCTTTCTTAGTATAGGATGTCATACCTACACAAGGTGCTATAGATTGTGAGATTTTGTACACTCTCTTAGAGGAGTGTGTAAAATCTAAATTAGTAGTGGGTTGTGAGATGACATTGGCATTAAGAAAAGAGTCCTTTGTTGGTTTCCAAGGACCACTTTCTAAGGTTGGTTTAGAAGGGTTATTTGAGATGGTGTTGATGTTAGAGGAAGGTTTGATGATTTCGATGAAAGGACAAAATACAAGACCATGATTAGTTGTTTGCATGTTAGGGTTGATAGGATTGTGGATACCTTGTTCGTTAGAACCATGTCCTTTTCCACTGTAGCCAAGTTGTTTCATGAGCTCATAACCTTTTCCATAGAGATTTTTCAATACTTTTCGATCGGGTGAGGGTTCGGTGTTGAAATATTTGTCTAAAGTAGTTGAGGTGGATTCTTTCAAAGGATTTGTTGATTTTTTTTTGACAAGAATACGTTTCCCTTTTTAGAGTCTTTATTTGTGATATTGGAATCTCCTAGTAAAGGAGGTGTGAAGTCTAAGGAACCCCAATCATCATCTAAGGGTGGTGGTTGTATGGGTTCCACTTATGTGGTTGGTGTTGAAGTTGTAAAGGGTTTGGATTGGTTTTGCTCAAGTTGTAAGACGCTATAAGGTTCAGGATCAATGTCAAGTGTGTACACTTTGTTGTTGTTGTAGATGTATTTCATCTTACGATGAAGAGTAGAAGGCACCCCATTCATTGCATGAATCCATGGCCTACCCAAAATGAGGTTATATGAAACATCATGTGGCATAACATGGATCAACGTGCCTAACGTGGCCATTCCCACTATAAGAGCCAAAGTGATCACACCAAGTGGCTTTTATCCTACATTGTCAAATCCACTAATAGATATGGAGCCTATCCAAGAGATTGGAAATACACACATTAACAAAAAATCCATTGTCAATAAGGGTTTGCTTGATCCCTATGCATTGGTATTAAGATATGATCATGAAAGCTTGAGCTTGTTTTTGCACTTCCAAAGGAGGGAGCTCACTTTGGTGGAAAAAAATGTCAAAATGCAAGCCTTGAATCATAGCTATTATGTCATTTTTTTGCGCATTAGAAGGGATCAGAATTTGTTGTAAGGCATTCTGGATCATGTTGTGATAGTGAGGGGAGGCTTGAATAAGGTCCCATAAAGATATTTTAGCAGGAGTATTCCTTAGTTGGTCAACAAGGTCATACTCCCTAAGGAGTGAATTTAAGCGAGGGGCAGTAGGTAAGATGGGAGGGTATGAAGGTAAGGATGTTGAAGTTAATTGAGGTGGGTGTGGAGTGCTTCTAGTATAACATGTATGAGCAACAATATTATGAATCGGTTTCTACAACACATTATTCTTAGGTGGGTAGAGGATAAATTTAGGTTTAGGTTTGTTTGAGGGAGGGTAAAGGATGAGTTGAGGTTGAATAATATTAACATCCTTTAGGGAAGGTGAGTCTAACATAGGCTCTGTGGCTTCTTGTAATGGAATACTATTATTATTGTCAATGATATCCTCTCTAGAAGGAGAGTGTTTAGGAAAATTACAAGCCTCATGTTCTTGACATTCAAGAGTTGGTTCTTCTGAAATAACTTCATCACAAAGAGGGGAATGATCAATGATGGGATTAACAATGGTGGGATGAGGAGGAGAGGGTTCTAATTGATTGTCAATGGTCTCATTCACTTGTTCCATACTATCTACCCTAGTAGGAGAGCTATATTCAACATAGGTAGGGGAGGCATCAAGAGAAGAACCACTATGATTGTCAAATAGATTATCCCAAAGGGTAGGAGCATTAGGGAAGGGAGGGTCAAGATTCTCATGACACTTAGTAGGTGTATCTTCTAACACCAACCTATCCTCTTAGCATTGAGGAAGGATAGTAGGAGATAAACAATTTTGAGGATCATGGTTATAGAGACTAGGGAAGGTGATGTCAATATATGTTTCAATGATCTCGATTTCTTGTTGTTTAATGTCTTCCAAAGGAGGATGAGTAGAGAGAAAATCAAGACCCGCACGACTTGTATCTTCTTTCACCAATATACCTTTGTCACTAATAGGAGAGGTATAGGGCGAAGCATAAGTATTATTGTTATGATTGTTAGCACTAACATCCTCTTCAAGGGGTAATGTAATGTTAAGAATTATGTAAATGGTTTGGTAATTAACATGTTCTTTAATGAATTCATTATTGTAATCTACATTGAACTCATAAGAAGGGATATTGTATTTATGCAATCCATTTGAAACCAAATCAAAGCCACATATCTTAAAAGAAAACATGGTATGAAGAGAAAGGAAAGAGAATTCAATGCAATAACTAAAAGTGAAATGGTGAAATGCAAGTTTCAGATGTAGAACAAGGTAATTTTCTAATTACACTATGCAACAATTTGAAAAATAAATGTAGTATATGCAAAATTGAAACTAAGCAATGCATGAAATGAGTTAAATTGAGCTAGTTATAATAAAATACATGTAAAAAAAACACAACCGGTTGATACAAATAGGTAATGGCACAAAATAGAATCTTAAAAACAAGGTTTTCAGCTCAGTAAAAGGCAGTTTCAGGGGCCTAAAGGGACTAGGTCGCCTAGGGTGGCGACTTAGTCCACCTGGTATTTTTTTTGAGATTTTTGAGATGTTTTGGATTGATTTAGGTGGTTTATATGTTGTATGATGTAGATCTAAGCTGAAAATGCAAAATTTCAGAAATGTTTAATATTTTAATATGCAAAAATGCAACCTATATGCACTTTTTACTAATGCAAATTTTAAAACCCTAGGATGCAATTTAAACAATGTAAAATGTAAACCTAGGATGAGAAAGAGCTCCAAATTAGAGAAGAGGGTATGCAGACATTGGGTTCACCAAAATGAACCACAAAAAATGATATAGTAGGGAAAGGAAAAGAGGATTCCCCAATGGGCTCCTAGGGTTTTTCACCTAGAAGCTTGATTGAGGAATAGTGCTCTCTTTTTCACTAAGTATTCTTTGTGAGCTCATTCAAAGATTAGGGGTTTGAATAGGTTTTCAATGTGTGTGAATGTGTATAAATGTAATGGTTTAAATGCTGGAAATGAAAAATAGAAACTAACTATTAATGCAAAAACCTAGAGAATGCAACTATGTTTGAAAACACATAATGATATGCAAATGACCTAAGAATCATAAACAAACTGCTACAAAAATGAATTGAACTAAAGAGGTGCACCTAGGAATGATTTGTAGACTATATTGGAGGCTGGAAATGCTACCAATGCTAAAATTTATGCCTAATGGGACACTTACGCCATTCTAGGCGACCTAGTCCCAGATCTGGAAAACTTCATCGGAGCATGTTTCTGCCAAAAGGGTATCTAGATCTACCAAAATCACTAAAAAGAAGGTTCAATGGGACTAAGTCACCATTTTTGGTGACTTAGTCCTCTTCTAAATTTCTAGAAACTAGAGAATGGAAATAGAAGCCCTTAGTCTGTACTTTCTGCTCCTCCAGGTATCCGGATCTGAAACTGTAGAATCTAGTTTGTAGGTGTTCTCCAAGCTCCAACTAGGGTTCCTCCAACCTTGAAGGGCTTTGAAAATTTGATGAAGATTCTTCCACCTTTTTTCTTTTCCAAATCTACATAAAAGACCTGCAAATCACACTAAGAGGGAAAACTTGCTGATTGTTAGGGCATGGGAGTTTGCCTTGGTCAGACCCCTTTTGAGTAATCAAACCAAAATGATGAAATAAAGTATTGAAGCATGAAAAAATAGAGTTTACCTTGCCTTGATGATTGATCTTGAGTTGCAACAATGGAGGATTCAACCCTTGAATGATTCTTGAGAGATGTCTTAATGACCTAGGATGCCCAAACCCTAGCTTGCTTGAGAAGAGTAATGAATAAAAGAAGATGGGATAAAAATGAGACATAGGGGATGGAAGAAGGTGAACAATGAGGTTAAAACCCTTATTTATACATGTTGTGCCTTAATTCCCTAAAAATAACACATGATAGGTCGACCTTAGGGTTTTGGAGGCAATTTCCCATTATAATTTTGTTTTTATTTTGAATTTTATACCGAAAGGGACTAGGCCGCCCAAGGTGGCGACCTAGTCCACTTGGAAAAATTCAAGTGGTGGTCAGGAATTAAGTGGTGTTTAATGATGTTTAATGGGCTTGTCTCCCGAAACACACTTAAGTCGGGCCTAAAAGTGCATAGAGGGGTCATTATGCCATAAGAAAGGGTTGTTTTAGTGATGACAAGCCTAGACAAGTGTGAGGGTTGGTTACAACACCTTACAAAACTTTAGACTAAGGCTTGGAAAGGGGTTATTTAGGTGAATTATAATGAAAGGGTCCTAGAAAAGTGAGGAAATGTGTTACAACACTTCACAACACCTTTGCAAGACACTGTAGAATCTAAGCAAAACTAGGCCAAAAGCCACAAGAAAGGGCCCAAATAAGTGAAAAGTGTCTAGGCTACACTTTTTGGCGAGACAGTCTCCTTCCCATTTTTATCTTCTTTTGTCTTTAGAGAATGGGATTATAGATTACAGAAAGAATCCCAACAATCCCTTTTTAAATGAGGGGTTGATGCTTTTAATTATGGAGAACATCAAAGCAAGATATGTAATTGCAACCCTTGTTCCTATTAGATCCTACAAGGCCAAGAAGAAGGATAAGTTGTTGGAAAAGTTTCAGTTAGAGGAGGAAGGAGATGGTGAGATGAAGTCTAGGGATGACTCCCTAGCTTGGTCTGATGGCTACTAGAAAAAATAGACTTTGATAACCCTTCAACTAGGGTTAGGAAAATTTTAGTCCCTTCTAAGTTTGATGGTATGAGCTTTGTGAAGAATAATGAGCCCTCTCCTTCATGTGTGAAGCGCAAGATCCTGGGAGCTAGTGATGAGGCTGATATGGAGGGGAAAGGAAACAGTAGGAAGGTTCCTAAATGAGGGTCAGTGAGTGTTGTTGCTTTCCATACTATGGAGGAGCATTCTCAAGAGGGTGTTCAAAATACTAAGGTGTGTGGGTTGGCAACAAATTCTCTTGATGATAAAATTCTTAATTGTGGGGGGGATAGGAGGGTCCTAGCTGAAGGGGAGGTGAATTAAAAAAAAAATGTTGACTTGGAAGCATCCCCTGCAGTGTCATTTTCTAAAGGAAAAGGCAAAGAATAGTTCATCTCGCTTGTTGGTTTCTAGGAAGATGATCCTCTGATGAGATCTCATCAGGGGAGGGGTCTATATTGGGGCTCATTGGATTTTAATCAGCCCTCAGGTTTTGTGAAAGAAGGGTTGGATGTCTTCTTCAACCTACTCATGTGGCTCATCCAAGAGGTCCAGGATCTTCATTGTAAGTGCGATACTATAGCCTATTGTAACATCTCCACTCTAAGAATTTTTAGGGAGAAGGATTATACTTTTAGCATGGTTAAGTCATTGAACTCCACTCTCAGCCAAATCGAAGAGGATTTTTCTAAAATGAAAAAATATATTGATCCAAGGATTACTACTTTGGAAAGGAACTTCCTACAAATTTGTAAGGATCTTAATTCCTTGATAAACCTCAACAAATATTCGCTTAAGTTCATGACTAAATCATTGGTGCTTCCAAATAAGGAAGAAAAATAATGGACTAGAAAGTCCCTCTTCCCTGACCCTTCGAAGCAAGTTGTGGGCGAGGACTCTCAGATTGAGAATCAGGTTACTAACTTGAGGGCTAGACTAAGTGTTTGCAATCGTAACAAATCAAAGAAATGCAATGTGGTTCCTATGCAGGATGTTAAAGAAATCATGGAGATGCATGAAAAGGTGATAACCAATGATGTGTGAGTGATGAGGATGTTAAAAGAGCTTCTCTAGTTGTTGTTTAGTGTTTTCCTTTCGTCTATTTTTTATTGATGGTCGACTGATTGTTGTTTAATCAGCCTATTGGTTTTTGGGGAAGTCTTACTACTTTAGCTCTTGTTTTGCCTTCTCTTTTGTACAGAGTTTCAAGAACCCTTCAAAACCTGTTTTACGTTAATAAAAAACAAATAACAAAAGAATTTTTTTAGAAAAGAATTAAAAAATACACCTCTGCATCTACAAGAAAAGAGGATGAAAAAACAAAGGTGGAACCAAAATTGAATGAACTGAAGGAAAGGTTAGATGAGAGAAAAAAATATGATGATGAAAAAGACACTTCAAAAAAATTAAAACAAAACCTAGTGAAAGCTAGTGAATCGAAAAATTAATTAAAAGTCAACATGGAAGAACAAAAACACAATGCAAAACTTTGGGAATAAAAATTATATGAATAGAGAAAAACTAATGAAATATTAACGGTAGACTTGAGAGAAGCACAAAATAAAATAAAGTCTTGTCAGAATAAGTTTATTGTGTTTTGTAGAGAAACAACGAGGGATATAAAATAAAAGATTTAGGAGGAAATAATGTAGAGGATTGATTATTTATGTGAATTATTTCAATTGATTTATTCTTTGATAGTATGTAATAGGAAGCTCAAAAAATATATAGTTGACAATAGAAATGTGATTTCAAGAGAGGAAATTGTAAATCAAACTTTGCAAATAGTCTACAAAGCCGGTGACAATTAATTAAAATATAAAGGAATTCACAATTATATTGATGTCTCAATAAAGGCATCATCTATCATTCAAAAGTGTTTGGGAATATGTGAAACAAAGGAATTTATAGATCAAGCTACAAAAAGATGAAGGTGGATAACAAGGTAAAAAACTTGACAGAGCTTGGTTTTCCCTTGGATCTAGACACAACAAAGTAATTCATTGAAAAATGATGCTCTTAGAAAGAAGATGGACGATAAAAGGAAGATTAATTTTGACTAGTTTCCTCAAAACCTATATGAGGTGAAACATTTGGATTCCATCAAACCAATGATACTCTTGAATGCAACTTTGATTGAAACATTCAAGTCAAGTTCCAATTTCAATTATGAATTGTTAATAAATTTTTAAGTCAGACAATATCAATTAAAATAAATTATAGTTCCATCAAATGAGCATTGGATCACATTACAAAAGCTAATAAAATGATTTGATAATGATTTTCCATTGCCACTATGTATTCCTTCATTTGAAAATCAATGCAAAACTCAAATTCATTAATGTGTTCAAATTATCCATATTATTTATTTGTCCAATTCAAAAAACTTTGGTTTCTACTTTCTACTACTGGATACACATTAAAAAATTGCTAATGTTTTTTGTTAGGGATAAAATAGGTTTGGATGGGGCCTCAAAGCCCAGTACAAATAGGTTTTACAAGGACCTGAAACCCAAGAAAAGGGAGAGCTTCCTAAAATAAATAAAATAGACCAACAACAACCTAAATAATAGAAACCATAAAAATAAGGACAAGACTACATGAGCTGCACAAAATAGGTTTTGAAGGGGCCTTAAACCCTTATACAAAAAAGTTTTTATAGGGAACTTAAACCCTTAGATAAACTTGAGCACCACCTGAATCATCCAAGTTTCAGAAAATGAGCCGCTTAGAACATCCATATCTGAGCCTAAAAGAAAAAATAACAAAATGGTGTGAACCACCAACAAGACCTTGTTACTCAACAAAACCACTAAGTATAAACAACCCACCTCAATAGGGGATGTAGAATACACAACAAAGAACTACAAGAAATCAACATCCCTATAGCATAATCTCACATGGTTCTAGGTAACCAACTCAATCTTCACCTCTAAAGGAGAGAGATCCCCTCTATTGGAGAGGATGTCATGACCAACTAATCCAACGTAGCTTGAAATCTCCAACTCCCTCAACCTCCACCTCCATAGGAACAACAACTAAGGAAACCAAGAACCTTCTCCTCCCATATCCATCTCAAAAGAAGATGGAACCACCTCCATAAGATCTGAGGAGAAAGTCAACACAACAACCAAACAAGCGACCAAAGCATCCTTAGGAAAACCTGGCACCAGGAGCATAATGTGGACCAAGAAAGGAATCCCAAAAAAAAGCCATAGATCCACTTGAACAACTTTGACTTAAACTCATCTAGGTATTCAATAAAAGATTGAAAATTAACCCAAACATTAGCCAATAAAAAGAAACAAGAGGAAAGAAAAACTACCACCAACAAGAAACCTTCCACAAAGAGAGAAGGCAAAAAATACCACGAGCAGGAAGCACCGCCAAAGAAACCATCACCATCTAGGATCTAGGATAAAAGCTTGAAAACCACCAACTAAAAGAACATAATCTAATAACAACCTAGACAATAAGCTGCAACTCAGATGCAAGCCAAAACAAGACAACCCCACAAGAGAAATGAATGAGACAACTCAAGAGGGGGACCAAAATGACCCAAAACAAGCCAAAAAAAACTAGAAAAATCCAACCCCAACAATAGAAAAAACAAAAAAACCCAAAAGGGGCCCAACACCAAACAAAAGATAGCTCCCTTAATGATAAGAGTAAGAGCCTTCCCAAGACAAAATAACATTTGAAGCATCTGGGCTTTAAAGATAGCCTTTAGGTTCATCCCAAACTTAAGTGAAAACCCCAAAACTAAGCTTCCTAAAGCTCCCAAAACCATCTTTAGAGAGGAGCACAAAATACTGGTCTCCACTAGTATGAACAAAAACCCCTTACAAAAAAAATGTTTCAAAATAGAAGGGGAGCCAAATCACAAACCCAAGGAACAAAAGGGAGAATACCCACCAATCTGCAACCACACAAAACCAAAAATTATGCTAGGGAATCAAGGCAACCAAAGCCAAAATAGACATGTGCCAGAGGCTTAGGAACAATATAGGAACAAACCCAACTGACTAAAGCCACCTCCACAAATCCACAAAATTCCCATCCTCCAGAGCTCTCAAAAACACATCCACAAAGGCCACCAAAGCCACAAGAAATGAAGGCAAAATCTCCACAAACAAAGGTAGAGAAGCTCCAAGAGCCATGCCAAACACCAGCCACACAACTTCAGAAGGATAGGTCAGAGATGCTACGTCAACATGAGACTAAAACATCTCCAAAGTCCACAAATTTGCATCAGGTTCATCCTTAGCATCATCACCATCATTAGAGGAAATCAAATTTCCTCCCCCCTACTCTTCCTGCTCACTCCCACTTTCGCTCCCTCTTTTTCCATTCAATTACAATGATTGCTAATGTTGTATATGCTACTATTGTTAATGTTATTAAGTATTGATTTGAATTATGAAATATTGAGTGCATGCAAAACTTATCAGTATGACACAATTAAAATATGAAATTATTAATATTATGTTAATTAATAAATGGAAATTGAAAATTATATTTAATAACTAATTAACTAATTTGAAAATAATGTTTAAAATTTAAATTCTACATTGGAACAGTGGAAAATAGTAGTATGTTAATTTATTCAACCCGGTTCATAATTTCATGGAACACAATATAAATTATCATTAACTATAGTTTGGAATATGAATCTATGATTCAAGAAATATTGTATAAATACCTAGAAATTGCTAAATCACTTACATTTTCCAATTCACCTCCTTGTCCTCACTCTAAAAATGAGATTGAGATTCATCTTGACTCTAAGCCTAGTCTTCATTTTCTTCTCCCTACATATGTCTCCTTAACTACATCTTAAGTTCAACATTCATTGTGTCACTATCATTTGTCCCACTATCACTAATGTTTCAAGTGTTGCACAACCCTCTTCTTTCACATATGGACTTCTAGATTGTGAGTTCTGTTTCAAAAGGAAAACTTCAAATATTGTACCTAGTTGTATACATCCTCAAGAAATTTTCCAAATTATTGTCTAGTTTGTTTCTTATTTTTTATTTCAAAAAAAACATTACACTAAAAATGCTCTCATATTCCACCGACCCTAATATCATGGTTTGACATAAATCAACAAGTTTGAAAATTATGATAATGAATCACACAATATTTCACTCTAAACTAAGGTTTCTCAAACCCTTGTTATTAATCCTATTTTCATGGGATTATCCATGGAGTTAAATATTTCAATCATAGTTATTGTTGTTGAGAAAATTTGTCTCAACCTTGCAATTACATAAGGTACTATTGATATATAAGGTACTATTTAGCCAACGATGGCAGGGGGTGTAGGAGGGATCTCCCCCCCATGAGGAGTCTGGGGGGATCATCCACCTGATTGGGGTCCAGGGGCAGCATGCCCTAGTAGGGCTCTGGGTCAACGCCCCTAAAAGGAAAATTTAATTTAAATTTTATAATTGTAAATCTGGACCGTTCATCATTATGTCTTATATCTGATGGCCGATATTTTATTAGCTTGACTTTCCCTAGAAGGCAACCCTATTTTATGAGGGTTTTGTATTATGACTATGTATTGCAATGTATTCTAAGAGTATAATAGTGGATGTGTTGCCTCTAGATCTCTGAGTGGTGATACTCTTGTGAGAAGCTTGCTCTGCAAGTATATTGTAATATTTGTGATTTTTGAATAATATGTTAGGCGACTTTTGGAGTGTGGGGTTTTTCTCCCAAAAGGGTTTTCTCCACGTAAATCATTGTGTTGTGGTTTGCATGATATGATTATTTTTGTTTAAGTATTTGTAATTGTTAAATATTTGTAAAAGTTTTCCATTATTCTCCTCTCAATATTAGTGTGGGAAGTTCCACTATCTTAGCTTCCTTACAATTACAAAATGGCCAAATTACTCCCGAAGCTTAATTTTATTTATGATTCCTTATATTTTTTATTCATTTTATTCTGAACTTTTCAAAAAATGTTTGGCCAAGGTAGTTATGTTCTTATGAAAATAATCTAGTTTATGGTGGGATGAGACCCAAAATTGAGGATACACAATAGACATGGATTCAAGTAGTTCATCTTGAGGGAATCATTCTAGAATCTCTAAGAAAAGAGATTTTTAAATATATTTTAAAGTAGTACTTACAAATTTAACAATGTCATTAAAATATTCCTTTGCAATTAAATATTCTCTAGTAGAGCCCTTGAGCATCATATAATAGTGAATTGGTATCTCAAATCCATGTACAGAGACACATAACTCATCACTTGTATTAAACTATATTTTTTTAAGGATTTCTCAAATATGTAAGTAACTACCAGTTTATAAATTTTGGACTTTCAAATGGATAATCTAATAGATATAGATTATCGAGGGTCATGCGTGTCATTCTACATAGTTTTTACTATATGTATAAATATACATAGTTATTTCTTGGGAATTTTTCATATGATTTTTCATTTCATCTAGCATGGGGAGAAGACCATATAAGTTTAAGAGTGTTTCTATATCACTTAACCTATATAAGAGTTCAAGATCTTTCTATTATGTGGTGATGTTTGTACATTACTCCAATTAAAGTCAATATTTTGAAAAAACTATTTGTGCTCGTCCATGCATGGATATCCATTTGGTATCAAAATCCTTAATAAGATTGTTTCCTATTCTTATTCCATTAGATTTTTTTGAAATTCCACCAACTGTTTGGGACTTTGGCAGAAATATGAGTAGATCTCTTAGACTAGATTTTCAACTTTTGATACATAAGGAAACTTGCTTACAATTGTAAATGCTAAATTCATTTTGTGGGTCATGCAATGAATGAAAATCATGTATGGTGAACAAATTTTTTTTAACTTTATGCAAAGATCGATCCTATGACCTTGCATTAGTAATGACCTTGCATTAGTAAAGCTTCATTAGCTCCTACACACACCAACCTTTTGGAAATTGTGAAGTCATATATACCTCCAATTTCATTCAAATATTTCTTAACTAGTTCAAATAGATTTTGTGATGTCTAACTCTCCTACATTTTATGAAAATATATTAGATGAGGTTGGAAGACATGTTTCTGTCCAATATACACATGCATACATACCCAAGAAGTATTATCTACTGTAGTAAATTCATCTAAAGATAATGCAATGAAGGTTGAATCTATTGAATATGACAACTATGAGGGGGGTGAATCAGTTGTAAACCTTAATTCAATCACCAAAACTAATTCTAAATACTGCTTAAATGATTAATCATCAAATTACAATGTAGAAACTTAAATCCAACACATAAACACAATACCACCATATTTACGTGGAAAACCCAATCAGGGAAAAACCACAGTGAGGATTAACTCACACTATAGAGAATATCAAAACCAATTACAAAAGGCCCACTTCTTGAAATAAGGATCACTACCAAAACAAGGACTCACTGTCCAATAGGGCTACAACCCAGAGGGTTCACTACCATAGAGATACAAAGAAGAAAAATAAGTCTTGTTACAGAGAGACTACAATCCCAATGCAATAAAAAATTCCACCACATTCACTCTCAAACATACATGAATGATAGAGTTAACCTTCTACTCACTGCATCTGAAAACTTGACATTAAGCTTCACATTGATCTACCACACTCGCATCAAACACTCAGTGAATAAAATCAATGTCACATCAAACTACACTTTCTATTTTATCTTATCACTCTTCTTCTTTGCTCTTGTATCATTCTTCACCACTAACTTATCTTGCATTTATACCATCTTCAACTTTGAAACATATCCAAAGTCATCCATCCAAATTCAAATTCAAATTAGGTCAGTGCTAAAACATCCTAGGGTGGAATTAGAATGAGGGAAACCCAAACACATGCTTCATAAGGACCCAAATAGATCCAACATGCTTCATCCACCTTGAAAGTAGTATTTCACACAAGGTCAGCCAAACCAGTGTAAAACACATAGAACCATTAAGCACAAACCTTCCAAATGCCAAAACTATCTTCAATAGAATCATGGCAACACAAATCTAAAACCACAAGTCATAAGACTTCATTAAAGAGAAATCCAGACCAACAACATTTCTCTTGGACCTCAACCAAAACCACAAAAAATCATAGTTCACAACTGGTGAACACAACTTGCACTGTACAATGAATCAACAACCAAAAATATGGATATAACATCTACTAAAAACCATGAACAACATATCTGAACCACACAACCACATGAGTAAATCTAGACTGAAATCCAGAGCAACCACTGAATAGCTGCAACATATCTTCATTATAATTTTCTCAATATCCTCGACATATACAACCAACAACAACTAATTGATAACTAGTTGACCGATTGACATCAATGACAACACCTTCAATATTTCCACAACACTTTCAATCTTTTCATTCTTGCAACAATATCCCCCTTTTTCATTTATGGCAACACATGATGTGAAAAGCCATCAAAAACAACATACTAGCTTTTAATACATTTTTTGTTTCTCCCCCTTAGAAGATAATCTCTTATATGCTTCTTTTCCCTTTTTTTTTTGAATTATTTTTTCACATGATTCTTCTTCTCCCCCTTTGAAATCAATGGAAAAGGAAAAATAATATTTTCCATTGATTTCTCCTTTGACATGAAAAATAGAATACTCACAATGAAAACACCTGATACTACCTACTCCCCCTGAGAGGTAGCCACCAAAACATCAGTCCAGAAGAAAGATAAATCCAAAGATCCACTGGATTGATGCATCTCCATATGCATCTAGTTCAAAAAGGAGGGGCAATAAACCCTAAATTATCTCAGAGATACTCAAAAGTATCTTTAGGAAGAGCCTTCGTGAAAATATTAGCAATTTGATCCTTCATCAAAACATACTCAAGCTTTACTTCATTTTCCATGACCTTCTCTCGAGCAAGAAATGATACCCGATAGATATATGCTTTGTCCTCAAGTGCATCACAAGATTCTTAGAAATGTTAATTGCACTTGTATTATCATAGAAAATAGAAATGAGATCATCATATAGCACTATGATATCTTTCAATGTCTGTTTCATCCATAAAACTTATGTACAACAAGATGCAATAGCAATATACTTAGCTTCAGCAGTAGACAAAGAGACTGAATCTTTATTTTTACTCGACCATGCCACCAATCTACATCCTTGAGAAAGAATGCACCACCACTTATACTCTTTTTTTCATCTACACATCTAGCTCGATCTGCATCTATATAGGCACTAAGTGTAAATTCAGTATCTTTAGGATACCATAATCCATAATCTAGAGTGCCATTAAAATATTTGAATATTCTCTTAGCAACAACATGTGTTTCCTTAGGATCTTGAAATATAGCCACAAGATAGACATCATGCACGATATCTAGTCTAGTAGCAGTCAAATATAATAGTCCACCAATCATAGATCTATACTTCCTTTGATCAATCTTAGGTGAATTATCATCTTTTCCCAATTTGCAACCAGCCACCCTTGGAGTAATTACTGGTTTGGAACCATCCATACCAAACTTCTTCAACATTTCTCTCACATACTTAGACTGTGAAATGAAAATTCCTTTCTCTGTTTGATTAATTTGTAGCCCAAGAAAGAAATTCATCTCCAAAAGCATAGACATTTCAAATTCTTTATGCATTTCTTCCACAAACATCTTGCACATATTTTCATTTAATCCAAAGATAATATCATCAACATGCACAACTACAATCAATATTTTATCATTTTCAATCTTAAATTTTAAGTTACTATATGTCATACCTTTGTTAAATCCTTGCTAAATCAAATAACTGTCTAACCTCACATACCAAGCTCTAGGATCTTGATTCAACCCATATAAATCTTTCTTCAATCTGCACACCATATCCGGTTGATCTGTCAACTAAAATCCTTCTAGTTGTTCCATATAGACTTCTTCTTCTAGCTCACCATTCAAAAATTCTAATTTGGCATCCATATGATAAACCTTAAAGTCTTTATGAGCATAAAATTCCAAGAACATCCTTATAGCTTCCATTCTTGCTACTGGAGCAAAATTTTCCTAAAAATCTATGCCTTCTACTTGTGAGTAACCTTTACACACAAGCCTCACTTTGTTTCTAACCACTTCTCCATTCTCATTCAACTTATTTCTGAATACCCACTTTGATCCAATGATATTTTTATCTATCATTTTTGGGACCAATTCCCAAGTCTGATTGTTCTCAATCTGCATAATTTCTTCTTGCATTGCTTCCTTCCATTGTTCATCTTTACAAGATTCACTTATAGTCTTCGGTTCTATCTCATAAAGTAAACATAAATTCACTTCAGTAGTAGCTTTTCTTCTAGTTAATACACCTTTTGTCTTGTCTCAAATAATCTAACTTTTTGAATGATTCTTTTGTACATATCTAGGTATCCTATGGGACATCACCAAAGCATCTTCTTCTCTTTCATTCTATTCATCTTGCTTCTCTTGCTCATATTTTTCTTGTTCTTACACAATTTCTTCTATTCTTACACAATCATGTTCATCATATGCATATCCATCAATGTCAATATAATTCTTCATTGTCTCATCAACCTTTACATTTGAGCTTTCTAGAATCTTTCCTAGTCTTTTATTGAAACATCTATATGCCTTCCTTTTAGTAGAATATCCAAGAAAAATTCCTTCATCACTTCTTGCATCAAACTTTCCCAAAGTTTATTTATCTCTTCTCATATAACATTTTCTTTTGAATACCTTGAAGTATTTAATAGTAGGAATTCTTCCATGCCATAGCTCATAGGGAGTATTTGTACTATTTTCTCTTGCTTGAACTCGATTGAATACATAAATAGTAGTATGAATAACTTCTTTCTAGTAAAATGCTAGTAAACTAGCCTTATTAATCATTGACCTAGCAACCTCTTGAACTATTTTATTTTTCCTTTCAATAACTCCATTTTTCTGAGGATTTTTCATAGAAGATAACTATCTCTTTATTCCATGCACTTCATAAAACATATTAAACTCATGGGAGGTGAATTCTCCACCTCTGTCAGATCTTAAGCATTTTATCTTTAAATTCACTGCATTTTCAACCATTGCTTTGAATGCCTTGAATCTATCTAATGCATCTGATTTCTCTCTAAGAAATGTAACCCATGTATATCTAGAATAATAATCAATTAAAAGCATAAATTACCTTTCACCAAGTAGGCTTCTCACTATTGTATGACCACATAGATTTGAATGAACTAAATCTAGTAGTTCGATAGTAGGCCATTCCTTTGATCTGTAATGATTTCTTTCTTTCTTTCCAAAATGAAAATTCTTGCAAATAGCATTAACAAGCTTTGTAATTACTGATAAATATCTCATGGCCTAAACAACACTGATTCTTTCCAAGTTATCAAAATTCATGTGACATTTTCCTATGTCATAACCAGCTATCATTAATCTGAGTCATAGAGCATTGTCCATCAACACCCTTAAGTTGATAGATATTCCCTTCATATTTCTTTCTTGTAGAAATCAATGTTTTAGATCCTTTTTTTATTTCACATTTCTCATACTTAAACACAAGATCATATCCTTTTATGCATATCTGACCAATGCTCAATAGGTTATGCCTTAAACCCTTAACATAGTAAACATCATCAATATGGTGCTTGCCATCAAAACTTACTGAACCTATCCCATAGATTTTAGTACCAGTATCATCTCCAAACATAACCAAGCCTCCATCATATTTTTCAAGCTTATCAAACTTACTTTTATCACCCATCATGTGATGTGAATAACCAATATCAACTACCCAATAATTTTTCTCTTGTTTAGAATGTAGGGAAAAGATAACCATACCTTTATTTTCCTCCTTCCCCAGAGGGCTTTCCTTTACCTATTTTTCAGAATTAGTGGAAGTAGTTTCATCCTTAATCACCAAGAACAAACATTCATTGTCATTAGGATCTTCATATTTTTAATCCTCATCAAATATACTAGAATTCTCATTCACATAGTAAGCTTTGTTAATCTTCTTTCCTTTCTTTTCCTTCTCATATCTTTGTTTATTCCTTTTAGCTCTTTCCAAACACTTTGCAGCATAATGAACTATTTATCCCCAACTAAAGCATTTAAAGGGAAAATTACCTTCATACTTACCAGAGCCTTTCTTCATCCTTCTTAAAAAGTTAGCTTCTATTTCATCAAAGTTCTCTTCATCCAGATCTTCTGCTTTAGTAGCTTCAAAAGCAGTCTCTAATTTTCTTCCATTCCTTAGAATGAACTTCCTCATCTCATAAGATGTCAAAAATCCTAATAGTAGATCCTTGGTACAGGTCCTATAATCTATAGTCTGCTCAATAGCATCAGGAAGATTTTTGAGAATCTTCTTTACAATCCTGGTTTCATCTATAGTAGCACCAAGTCCTCACATTGCAGCCACTATCTCATCCAATATTTGTACACAAGCTTTAACATTCTCACCTTTAGACATATGTAGAAGATCAAACTGTGTTTCTAAATTCTGTAATTTTGCCTCTTTAACTCTTTCATCACCATCATGTGCTCTTTCCAAAGCATCCTAGACTTCCTTACCCGTCTTCAAATTTTGTACCTTAATCAACTCAAAGTGTAACAGACTATTCTTCAAGATGTATTTTTCCTTATTGTTCACTTCATGTGCTTTGATCTCTTTAGGTGTACTCAAAAAATTAGCAAGAGGAGTGTAAGGATTCTTGTAATCTTTCTCCACACCATATCCATAATACTTTCTAGATACCATAATTAGTTCCATCTAACCTTGGATAATCATAAACCATTTTTCCAACCATCTTGGACCTACCTCAAGCGGTTAATCTCTTCACCAAGGAATCGAGTTCTAATACCAATTGTTGAATAGGAGAAATTAGAGGGGGGGTGAATCACTTGTCATTGAATTAAACCTTTAATTCAATCACTGGAACTAATTCTTAATACTTCTTAAATGATTAATCATCAAATTCTAATGCAAAAATTTAAATCCAACACATAAACTTAAGAACACCAAATTTACATGGAAAACCCAATAAGGGAAAAACCACACTGAGGGTTAACTCACACTATAGAGAATATCAAAACTGATTACAAAAGGCTCACTGCTTGAAATAAGGCTTACTACCAAAACAAGGACTAGCTATTAGGAATAAGGAATCACTGTCCAACAGGGCTACAACCTGGAGGGATCACTGCCACAAAGATACAAAGAAGACAAAGAAGAATTGTTACCGAGAGACTACAATCTCAATGCAACAAAGGATTGCATCACAATCACTCTCAAGCATACATGAATGATAGAGTTAAACTTCTTCTCACTCCATCCAGAAACTCATCATTAAGCTTTGCACTAATCTAACACACTCACATCACATACACTCACTGAATAGAATCATTGTCACATCAAACTGCACTCTCTTTTCTCTTATCGCTCTTCTTCTTCACTCTTGTATCATTATTCGCCATTAACTCATCTTGCATTTATACCATCTTCAACTTTGAAACATATCCAAAGTTGGCCATCCAAATTCAAATTCAAATTAGGTCGGTGCAAAAACATCCTAGGGTGGAATTATAATGAGGGCAACCCAAACACATGCTTCATCAACCTTGAAAGTAGTATTTCACACAAGGTCAGACAAACCAGTGTAAAACACATAGAACTATTAAGCACGAACCTTCCAAATACTGAAACTATCTTCAATGGAATCAAGGAAACACAACTCTAGAATCACAAGTCATAATACTTCATCAAAGATAAATCCAGACCAACAACATTTCACTTGGACCTCAACCAAAACCACAAAAAATCATAGTTCACAACTAGTGAACACAACTTGCACTATACAATGAAACAACAACCAAAAATTTGGATATAGCATCTACTAACAACCATGAACAACATATCTGAACCACACAACCACAAGATCAAATCCAAAAAAAACCCAGAGCAACCACTGAACACCTACAACATATCTTCATTACAATTTTCTCAATATCCTCAACATATAAAACCAGCAACAACTAGTTGATAACCAGTTTATCGGTTGACATTAATTACAACACCTTCAATGTTTCCACAAAACTTTTAATCTTTTCATTCTTGCAACATAATCTTTTATTTATTCTTGTAAATCTTGTTTTTCCACCTCCACAAGATAACTTGCCCATTCCTATCTAGATTATATTGATCAATGTTTGCTAGGAAAGTTCAGAACACCCAAAAAATATAATAAATTATTATATTATGGGTATTTTGTCATGGGATATCCTTTGGAAAAAATATGAAAAATAACACTCATTTGAATAGTTTTTTCTAGTCGTTCTTTTACCATTATCTTTCCAAATTAAGCTTTAACCGGACCTCCACATTCAACAATATTCACCATTCTTTGCATATTCTCATCATATTCCAAGGTATACTTAACATGAAGACATTCTTCCTTTGATTTCCATCTTACTACTAATTTTTCATTTTTGTCTATGATTTATTTTTCATAAACTTTATCGATATTCTTTTCTAGTGTCAAGTTTTAGCTGTAACTATTTGTCCTTTTTATATTTCCAACTACAAATCTAAAACTCCTTGCCATATCCCACTCATTCCTCAACTTTTTTTTGGATTTTCTTTTCCTCTTCCTTGTAGCAACATCATCTACATCATTGATGGATAGGTGTCGTTGGTGTCACAATTCCCTAATCATTTAATATTTTAATTGTCAACCCAAGAGTGTCTAAAGCTAACTATGGTAAAAGTTGGATTGGTTTTAAGGGAGTTTTGTAGTTGGGTCTGAGTCCACTTTGTTAGAAGCAACTCTATGCTATTCTCCTAAACTCCTGCTTACCAAACTTATTCTAAAAACTTCTAAGTAAAACCAAATCATTTAAGAACAGAAAACGTGCAGAGGTAAGTCATATTCCAAGTTGGATCGAATCATGAAGAATGAATGGTTAAACTTAATCTATTTTTCTTTTATGAAAAATGAGAATCTAATCTTTGCTTGAAATCAAAATCTGACTTAATCAACAAAATTGAAATCTAGTTATCTACTTATTCCTAATTTAAAAGAGAACTACTCCATTCCTCATACATCTAATCTAACAAGTAATACTCCTTTCTTTGTGCATATTACATTAAGAACATAATTAATATAATTAACTAGAAAGTGAACTAAATTAAAACAAAGAGGATTCTAATTAATCAACACAGTAATGTAATAAAGATTTCAACAATGCATTCCT
>CM021105.1:229494293-229589971 GCA_007115665.2 Sequoiadendron giganteum
TAACCCTTAACCCTTAAACCCTCTATCCTCTACCTATAACCCTCTACCCTCTATCTCTCTCAATTCTCTCCCTCCTACCCTCTCTCCCTCTCTTAGGTCTCTCTCTCTCTCACTCAATTCCTCTATCTCTGTCCCCTCTACCCTTAAACCTTAACCCTTAAACCCTATACCCTCTACCATATATATCTCCCACTCCATCCATATCTCTCTCTATCTCTCTCTCAATTCTCTCCCTTCCCACTTCCTATCCCTCTCTCTAATTTCTCCCTTTCCTACCCCTTATCCTCTCTAAATCTCTCTACCTACTCCTCTATTCCTGTAATTTTAAATCTTATAAATTCTTGTCCCTAAAACTTAAACCTTAAATAATTTCTAATTCTAAATTCTCTCTCAATTTATCTCCTTTCTACCTCTCTCTTAGGGTCTCTAATTCAATTTCTATCTCTCCCTAATTCTAAATAGTAAACTATTAACCTAAACTTAAAACATTGAAACCCTTACTCTCACCAATAACTCCTATAATTTCTATCTCTCTCTACCTACTTCCTCTATCAATCTCCTACTATTAAACCTTAAAACCATAAGTAATTTCTATAAATTTAACCTCTAGCTCTCATTCTCTCTCTCCCACTTCCATCTCTCTATTCTCTCTTTAATTTCATTCTAATTCTATCTCCTCTCAGTCTCTTTCTCTACTCATTCTATCTCTCTAATTCCTTAACTCCTAACCTTAAAGCACTTCTAGTCTCTACTCTTAACCTCTTAAACTCTTCTATCCTATATCTCTCCCACTCTCTCTCATTTCTCTCTATGTATATCCCTCACTCTCTCCTTTATCTATCTCCTCTCACCCTAACCATAGAACCTTAACCCTTAAACTATAAACTCACTCTCGTGTACTCCTAATTCTTAACTCCTAATTTCTATCTATCTCAACTCATTCCTCTCTCTAAAGTTCTCCTTACTACCCTCTCTGTGTCTCTTCTAACTTACTGTTCTTTCTATCTATCTCCATATACATACAATTTCATCTACCCTCTACCCTAAACCTTTAACCCTTAACTCCTATATCTCTCCCCCTCCCTCCCTCTCTCTCTCTCTCACTCCTTCTATCTCTCTCCCCTCTACCCTTAACCCTAAACCCTAAACCATTAACCCTTAAATCCTTAACCCTTAAACACTCTACCCTCTACCCTTAACCCGCTACCCTCTATCTCTCTCCCACTTCCTCCCCTCTCTCTCTAAATTATCTCCCTCCTACCACCTCTCCATCTCTCATGTATCTCTCTCTCTCAATCACTCCCTCTATCTCTCTCCCCTCAACCCTAAACCTTAAAACCTTAACCCTTAAACCCTAAACCCTTAAACCATGTACCCTCTACCATTAACCCTCTACACTTTATCTCTCCCCCACTACCTCCATATCTCTCTCTCTCTCTTCATCTCTCAATTATCTCCCTCCTACCCCCTCTCCCTCTCTTAGGTATATCTCTCTCCCCTCTACTCTTAACACTTAACCCTTAACCCTTAAACCATTAAACCCTCTACTCTCTACCCTCTAACCTCTACCATTAACCCTTAAGCCTCTATCTCTCTCCCACTCCCTCTCTCTCAAATTTATCCCTCATACCCCCTCTTCATCTTTTAAATCTCTCTCTCCTAGTCACTCCCTCTATCTCTCTCCCACTCCCTCCCTCTCTCTCTCTCAAGTATCTCCCTCCTACCCCCTCTCCCTCTCTCAGGTCTCTCTCTCTCTCACTCATTCACTCCCTCTATCTCTCTCCCCTCTACCATTAACCCTTAAACCCTAAACCCTATATCCTATGCCTTTAACTCTCCATCCCTCTATCTCTCTCCCACTCCCTCACTCCCTCGCACCATCTCTCTCAACCCTCTCCCTCCTACCCCCTCTCCCTCTCTTAGGTCTCTCTCTCACCCCCTCTATCTCTCTCCACTATACCCTTAAACCTAAACCCTAAACCCTTAACCCTTAAACCCTAAAACCTAAACTCTTAAACCTTCTACCCTCTACCCTTAACCCTCCCTCCCTCTATCTCTCTCCCACACCCCCCCTCTCTCACACAATTCTCTCTCTCCTACCCCCTCTCCCTCTCTTAGGCCTCTCTTTCTCACTCAATCAATCCCTCTATATCTCTCCCATCTACCCTTAACCCTCTACCCTCTACCTTTAACCCTTAAACCCATAAACCCTTAACCCTCTACCCTTTACCCTTAACTTTCTACCCTTAAATCCTCTACCCTCTACCCTCAACCCAATACCCTCTATCCTCAAACCTAATCCCTTAACCCTATAGCCTCAACCCTCTACCATCAACCTTAAACTCTCAACCCTCAACCCTTAAATCCTCTACCATCAACCCAATACCCTATACCCTCTACCCTACTACCTCAACCATATACCCTCTACCCTATAAATACCTCAACCATATACCCTCTACCCTATAAATTGGACCTTGAACCCTAATCCCTCAAACCTATACCCTAAATCATCTACCCTCAACCCTAAACCCTCAACCATAAACCCTTAAACCTTCTACCCTCCACCCTCAACCCAATATTCTCTACCCTCAACCCTAATCCCTCAACCCAATACCCTAAACCATCAACCCTATAAGTCCTCAGCCCTATACCATCAATTCTCAATCGTCTACCCTATACATTGGATCCTCAACCCTAATTTATCTTTGTCCCTCCCCCCTCTTATCTCCTTATATCTATCTCACTTCTCCCTCCATATTGGCCTCCATCGATTCCTCTCTCTTTTCCCTAATACCTCAACCCTATACTCTCAACCCTTAAACCCTTAAACACTCAACCCTATACCCTAAACCCCCAGCCCTCAACCCTTTAATCCTAAAACCTTAAACCTTCTACCCTCTACCCTCAACCCTTAAACCCTTAAACTCAATTAAACTCTCTACCCTAGTCCCTCAACCCTTAACCCTTTATCCCTCAACCCTCTACCTTCAACCCTAAACCCTTAACCCTAAACCCTCAACCCTTATACCCTCTGCCCTCAACCTTAAACTCTCAACCCTCGACCTCAAATTTTAAACCCTCTACCCTCTACCCTCTACCCTATACATTAAACTCTCAACCCTCAATTCTCAACCCTCAACCCTTAATCCCTCAATCCTCAACCCTTAAACCCTAAACCATCAATCTTTATACCCTCTACCCTATACAATAGACCCTTAACCCTAATCCTTGTAATATATACCCTTAAACCTATACCCTAAACCCTCAACCTGCAACCCTAAATCCTCAACCCTTAATCCTTAAACCCTAAACCCTTAAACCTTCTACCCTATATCCTCAACCCAATACCCTCTACCCTCAACCCAATACCCTAAACCATCAACCCTATACCCTCAATTCTCAACCCTCTATCCTATACATTGGATACTCAACCCTCATATATATTTTTCCCTCCCTCATTTTCTCTCCTTCTCTTTATCTCACTTCTCCCTCCCTCTCTACCCTATACATTGGATCCTCAACCCTCATATATCTTTGTCCTTGCCTCCTCTTCTCTCATTCTCTCTATCTCACTTCTCCCTCCATATCTCCCTCAATACTTCTCTCCCTCTCTACCCTAATCCCTCAAACCTATACCCTCAACCCTTAAACCCTTTAACACTCAACCCTCAAACCTTTAAACCCTATACCGTCTTCCCTCAACCCAAAATAGTGCAGGAGCACCTAGGTCATGAAATGCCTTCAAAAGGATAATATATTAAATTTGAAATGTTAAATTCAAATTCATTATCAAATCCATTTTGAAGGATAAATTTAATGTACTTAAGGTCATGAGTAAGTCTAAGGTGGGCAAGGAAAGGAAAAGTGCAAATTAGTAATTTTGTCATATTGTCAAATATGTAAAAAAAGAAGGAATGTGAAAAGACAAAGTGGGATTGGAAGGGATAGTTCATTCAAGGCAGTTTAAGAGGCAGTTACTAGTTTAGAAATACCTATAAAAACATTGTAAAATGTGAGGAAAAGGAAGATCTTGATATCCTTATAATCAAAATTTGTAATAAATCCCTGTTTTTTGTGTTGACAACAATATTTCCTTTGTTTTTATGTTTGTCTTGATTGTTTGGGAATTTCAAAGGATAAAATTCTTCTGTGATTATATATTAAGAAGGTTTTAGTTTTTTTAAGATAGTGGAGAAGTCAATGTTTTAAGAAGCAAAAGAACAAAGACAATTTTCAGTGCCTGGACTATATTCTCTCACAACAGTTTTGAGAGTCCATTAAAGAACCAAAGGCCATTCTATCGATATAGGGTTAGTGATTAAGTGGGATGGATTGATTTAAGTATATTTTCAATGTAGATATGTTTGTGTGTGCAGGGGTATCAAGAGTTTGAAGTTGTGTTGTTGTTTCAAGACAAAATATGGGTTTTCCCTCTTAACAATGGAGGTTCCAAGAAGGGTTTTGGAGAAATAATATTGGCATGGACTAGGAAATGGATTCAAATTCTTTAGAAAACATATTGTGACATTTTTCAATTGATGGCTAGAATGCATGAGGTTTTTAAGGGTGATATTCATGAAACCCTCTCTCTTTTTTGTGTATTTCACCCTGTAAACAAGGGTTTTATAAAACAATGTGTTTCTAAGTTCCTCCACTCTAGGAAATGATGAAGTCTTGAGTTTTATGATAATATTAAAGAATTTTTGAGGTTGGTTGACAAATTGGAGTTGGAAAAAAGGTGGATGCTTTGGAAAATAGGTCTATTTTAGTAGCCCTTTGACATTGTACAGTCTGAGATGTGTTAGGTTCTTCAAAGAAATTCATTGGAAGATCTTGTTATATTATTGTGGACATTGAAAGGTCTCTAAAAATGTATTTTTTTCTTGGTATTTTCTTTGGGGTGTGAGTTCTACCTGCTTTAGAACTTGGAGTTCTAGTTGACATGAAATTCTTTGATCTCATAAAAAGAAGAAATCTGATAAACCAGTGTAAAGTATGGTTATATACTATCTTTTGGATGTTGTTACAATTTTCCTATGCTTGGATGGTGGTGTAGAAGATAGAGTTTGAATCTATGGTGATTTTGGACTTGTGAATGCATTGTGTTTGGTGGTGTTTATATACAAAATATGATAGTTTGACAAGATAGTGATATACGAGTCTGTTCCTAGCCTATTGATGGAGCTTTCAGTGGTTAGGAAGTCTGAGAAATAGAGGTATGTTTGCTTATCATATGTCACAATAATGACATTAAAATGCATAGTGGTCTTACGCTTGAGGATAGTAATAATTTTTGAGATTGATATGGTTCCTTTTAGTCAAAGGTATGATGCATACAATGGCTTGATGGACTAATAAAAGTGATGGATGATTTAATTGTTCCTTTGCCTTGGAGAGTGAGTGTGTTGGAGGATTTTTTCTTTATTGAATGAATTTGAGAATGAACATAAGTTGTGAATGTTGAAAATAATGATTTAATTCAAAGCTTCCTAATGGTGATATGAAGATGAACATGTTGAAATAGATCTTCTCATGGTTTGGTTTTGGTTCTAGAGTACCCCGATTATGTTGTGGTTGGCAGATTATTCTACGTCACAAAACCCTCTACCCTCAAACCTTAAACCCAAGTAAAATATTTACCCCAATCCCTCAACCCTCAACCATTAATACCTCAACCCTTGAACCCTCTACCCTCTACCCCGTACCATCAAATATCAACCCTTAAAACCTAATCCATCTACCCTATTCATTGGAACCTCAATCCTATACACTCAACCATCTACCCTCAACCTTAAACCCTCATCCTTTAAACCCTATACCCTATACACTATACCCTATACCCTATACCCTATACCCTCTACCCTATACATTAAACCCCCAACCCTCAATTATCAAACCTCAACCCTTAATCTGCCAACCCTAGGTAGGTAGGGAAACATAGGTGACATATAGAGTGATGAAGGGAGGGGTAGGTAAAAAAAGGGGTAGGGTAGATAAATATAGGTAGAGAGTGAAGAAGACATAGAGACAAGAGAGATAGAGAGAATTAGAGAGGGGAGGGAGGGAAATTTATGGGGAGATAGAGGTGCATATGTGTGTGCACTCACACGTGCTGGTGAGAGAGAGAAATAGATAGATATATAGAGATAGAGACAGAGACAGAGACAAAGACAAAGAGAGAGAGAGAGAGAGAGAGAGAGAGATACATAGAGTGATGGATGGAGAGGTGAGTAAAGAGAGGGAGAGGGGAGATAAAGATAAATAGAGAAGGAAGGAGATGTAGAGAGATATGATAGATAGAGAGAAGCAGAGAGTAGAGGGATGGAAGGAGATGAAAGGAGGAGATAGAGGTGAGTGTGTGTGAGAGGGAGAGAGAGTTAGATGAGATAAAATGAGGGGAGAGAGGAATGGAGAGAGAGAGAAATATATTAGAGAGGGAATGGGGGAGATATAGAGAGTAGAGAGGGAAGGGGAGAGTAAGAGAGAAAGAGGGGGAGGTAGAGAGAGTTGTAGGTAGTTGAGGGAGAGGTAGGGAGAGAGGGAAGGAGAGAGGTAGAGAGAGTTGTAGGTAGTGAAAGGAGAGAGGGAAGGAGAGAGGGAGGGATATGATGGAGAGAGGGTAGTAGTGAGTGTGAGATGGAAAGAGTGGTGAGATAGATAATAGAGAGGTAAGGAGAGAATGAGAAATATAGATAAAGAGAGAGAGAGGGAGGTTGGAGGGAGGGAGAAGTGGAAAGGGATAAGTGAGATATAGAGAGGGAAGGATGGAAAGAAAGATAGAGAGAGAATGGTTATTTAGAGAGAAGGGAGTGAGAGGGAAGGAGGGAAAGTGGGAGAGAGAGAATGGTGATTTAGAGAGGAGGGGGTGAAAGTTAGGGATGGAGATAATGGTGAGATAGAGAGAGAAAGAGAGGTATGCAAAGATAAAGAGAGAGGTAGGTAGAGGAAGTGAGAGGAGAGATAAAGAGTAGAGAGGGGAATAGGTAGGGAAGGAGACATAGGTGAGATAGAGAGTGATGGATGGAGAGGTAGGTATAGAGATGGAAATAAAGTGGAGAGATAAAGAGTAGAGAGGGGAGGTAGGGAGGGAGAGGTAAAAAGGGAGATAGATGTGTGTGTGTGAGTGAGAAAGAGAGAATGGTGAGATAGATAAAAGGAGAAATTGAGAGAGAAAGAAGGGGAGGGAAGGAGGGACAATAGTGAGAGAGATTGGGAGGAGAGAAAAAAATAAGGGGAGGAGGGTGAGGTTGAGAGAGGGAGAGAGAGGAGAGATGGAGAGAAGTAGAGAGGGAAGGAGGGAGGGAGACAATTTTAACAAGGGAGATAGAGGTTTTTTTTTTTGAGAGAATTAGAGAGTGGTGCCATAGAGGGGAGAGAGTGAGAGGGAGGGAGAGAGAATTATGAGATAGAGAGGAGATATTTTGAGGGAAAGAGGGGGAAGATAGGGATAGAGAGTGAGAGAGAGATGTAAGTAGAGGGAGGGAGAGGACAGATAGAGAGAAGAGAGGGAAATAGGTAGGGAGGGAGCCATAAGTGAGATACAAATTGATGGAGGGAGAGGTCGATAAAGAGAGATAGAGAGGAAAGATAATGATAAGTAGAGAGGGAATGAGATATAGAGAGAGAAGAGATAGAAATAAGTAGAGGGGATGGAGGTGTTGGCTTTCAGTTGTTTATTTCTTAGTTTGTCATTGATGGCAAAAATATTTTCTGTAGTTCATCACAACACTGGTTCTATTCTTTGGATTCTTAGTCTAATGAATGCATGATATGCAGATTAACATGGTTGGTAATATGTAGATGAAAAGATAATGATGACATGATCTTGATACATTACTTGATGATGCTGGCACTTTTATTATTTTGACACAACAATACTATAGTCTTTGCATTTGAAGAATTTCAAATCGGCTCAAAAGAAAAAGTGTTACAAGGAAGTACTATAGTCTTTGCATTTGAAGTATTTTAGATTGGCTCAAAAGAAAAAAGTGTTTTAGGTATTTGTGTGGCTTGTTCAATTCATTTTTTTCATGTCTTTTATAAGGTTATTGGTAGTTGATTTATTATCAACACATGACACAAAATTGGCTCAATCAAATCTCATTATAATCCATATCGTCAAAGAAATTAACATTATGCAAACCACTTGAAAATTATTGAAAGTAATTTTTAAACAAGATGATTTGGTTTTACTTGGGCTCATATTAACAAGGATTTGGGAAGCTTGTTTTGAAATCTTGTTTGATATTTTTTTAAATATATATGCGACATTGTTTAAGTCACTTTTGTGGCTCGAGTGCTAAAACAGTTACATTTTATTCATGTGACAACAACATTTTAAAAGTATTTGATTTGGTAATATTGTTTGAGCATTATGTGGTATCAATTATTATTGACAAATTTGTCAACTACTATTTGTAATGTGGTGACTTGGCACTGATAACCATTAGTAATAGAACATGCACATGTGGGATTGACAACTCATTGAGTTAATGATTCAATTCCATTATGTAAAGTCTTGGACAATAGATTCTAAAGGAATTATGATGTTTTCTTTAATCATGTGGATTTTGAATAATTATTCTTTTGTGAAAAGTCTTCAAAGAGACTTGAAGTTTGATTTGGAAAAAGTTTTTCATTATGTTGTGAATAGGGAAAATGGAATTATGGAACCCTAGCCACCATGGTATACTATTGTTTGCAAATTCATTTAGCTTTCACAACCGACATGCTATTGTTATGTAAATGAGCTCATTTTATCAACTTGGCCAACACGTGGAATGAATTTGAGTATGAAAATAGTTGTGGCTTAGATGGTGTCAACTTGAAGTGACAAAGGTTAGTTGTAAAGAGAAGCGATAGCTTGTCTATGGAGGTTTTCAGCTAGGTAGTTATGGATTTCGTAGATCAGTTCTTCTAGTATTTGTTTGTTTATCTTCCTCCATCAATAGGTATTAATGTAAAGTCTCTATTTTTACAAGCTTTGAGACATTTGGCTTTATGACATTTTGTTAAGGAAATAGTTTTGTAGATTTAGAGGTTAGTGACATTGTTTTACTTCGAAAACCTGGACTATTTTTCTGCAAATAGGTAAAGAGATGATATGGGTAAAGAGTTAATATGATTTTTTACGTAGTCCACCTATCATTATATTCAACTATCTTGAAATAAAATAGTTATTAAAATAAGTTTTATTTGAAATTTTGATGATGATACATGGTAGCATATGTGTATTTTTGTAAACCTATAAAAATAGTGGTTGATCATTGTTTTAAGTTCAAGTTTTTAATAGAGTAATCATATTGAATGTGTACACAAAATTTTACAATTAATTTTTTCAAAGTATGATGCAAAAAAAAGTATATAGCTGATATATTTGGTATTTTAGAGATTTGAAAATCAATCTAAGATATTGAATGTATTAGAATGAAAGTAATATGTGAATTAAATTAAATAGAGTAACCCTCTGATATATTATTGTTCTAAGGTTTTGTAAGGGGTTAGTGCTCCCAAAGGTTGTAAGGGGTTGTTGCTCCTAGAGTGGGTGCTCTGAATTTTTCCAGTGAGACATTGTAAATAGTGGGTTTTTGAAGTTAAGCCAATGAGACATCATTTTTTAGTGGTTTTTATTCCCTAAGAGGGTTTTCCACTCAAGACATATAATGTGTTATGTGATGATTCTTTGTGTGATTATTTTTCATGTCTATCTATTTTCCATTAGTTATCAGATGCACTAATGTCTATTGTCAGTAATTATTTTTGTAATGTTAGTGTATTATGTTGTTACATGTACTTTCACAGTCATATGTTGCAAACCGGTTTAAAAGTTCTGTTTAACCAAACATATTTTGTAGGTTATGCTGAAAACAATTTAGTCTATCACATCACATGTTATTTCATTGGTTAAGAGTTCAATATTTTTATGTTTCAATTTGTCATAATGTACTTGTTAGGTCTCAAAAATGCAGGTTTGAATCACAAGAGGTTGTCAAGTTCTTGACATGTTTTTGGGTAACGTACAAGGCCAATTAATGTAATTGAACCTTCTACTCTTTAGGCTCTACTAAACCTAGGTGGGTGTACCTATGTAAATGATGAAAAAATGAACTGTATGATTGCTACTTGTGCAATCTATCCCAAATGGAAAATAGTGAGGGATAGATGAAAGCTTAATAACTAATTCTACTCCTAATGAAATTTGAAATATGAATGTATGGATAATATTTTTTGAAATTCTAAAATAGAATTGGTATGACAATTTCCTACTTATGTTGGGTAAATGGATTCAATATGTAGATGATATGTGACTTACTAACTAGCTACAATTATAATTGTTTGGTACTTATACATTTTTATGCCTAGTACAAATGTGCAAGGATTTGACTAAAAAACTCTTCTTATTGATCCAATCAAGGCCTATTAGGTTACTATAATCTATCTAGGAGGCTTTTAATCCTTCCTTGAAGGAACTAGTTAAAAGGGGTCATAGAGTGACAACAAATGTGTACTAACAAAATGAAAAATATAATTGATATATTCAGTTTTGAATAACTTAATAAGATTGTTTGGAGATAGAATGGAAACCTTCAATTATAGACTCTTCTTATTGATCTAATTGATATTTCCAAATTACTATAATATGTTTAAAATGATTTTAATTCCTATTTGAAGAAACAAATTAAGAATATTACACAAGAACAACAAATGTGTCTGATGAATTTAGTATTCTACTTGGAATAAATTCAAATAACAAGGAAGACCAACTTGGAGACAGTCGAATAATTGTTTAACTTAACAAACAAGTGACATCAATATTTCCGTCACCAAATTAAATCTTCTTGTCTATTATATTATTCAAAAATATTTTGCAATACATAAGATAACATTTTGTTTCAGAAACTGATCACCCTATCCAACTACTGGCAATTTCCTAACCTACTCTTACTTTGCCCTCTTTTTTTTTCTTGATGATTTTATTTTATCTTACATATATACATTGTTCAAGGGTTACAACCCTTCACAACACTTGTCTCATGTAATTCTTCTTTTTAGTACAGTCCTTCATTTTAATTATCTTTCATAAAATATTTAATTAGTTGCCTTTAAAAATTAAATATTTTAATCTTCATCATTTCCATGACATTTAATTCAATATTAATCTCTTTTTTTCTGGATATTTTCACTTCACTTTCAATATGATATTTGGGTAAAAAATAATTATCCTTTTTATAATCCTCTAGTAAATATTGATTCATTTTCCCTTTTGAACAATTTTCTCATGCAGACTTGATAACACTAGATATATCAATTCTTTTTATTTCTCCAAGAACACCTCTTCAGTCATTGTTTTTTTATTCTTCTCAGGAAATCGGCGAGATTGAGTGTGACTCTAAATGACATTGAAGATACTCCCCAATGAATTGTTCCATGCTACATCAGGAGGACTTTACCCTATTGGGGACCTCAAGATAACCTCTATCAATATCAACTATCTCATCGATGAAATTCCTTGCTAGGCTATCAGTGTGAGTCTCTTGAAAAGCTTCTCATTGGCATGACCCACATGGTCGAGGAGATTTGAAAATATTTCTCTAATTGCACATGTCTCCTTGATATATATTTTCCATTTCTTTCACAATTCGGGTGAATCAGTAAGACTATCACCAAAACTTGTTTATTGGTGTGACCAATCAGGTCAATGAGAACTTAGGGATTCAACTCGATCGTACATGTCTACCCTATTCACATTCTGTTACTATTGCATTAACTGGGGTAGGTTAGTGAGACTCTTCCTAAAAATATTCCCATTGGTGTAACTTATAAGATCAGTGGAATCTGAGTGATTCCAACCGATAATAGATGCTCCCCCAATATAAAGTTTTCATCACTTTGTCCATTCGGGTGGATTGATAAGACTTTCATCAAAAATTCTTTCATTGGTGTATCTTATGAGATTAGTGGAATCTTGGAGGTCTTGGCTTGAGTGTACAAGTTCCACTGATAAGTTTTTTCACCTCCTTCATCGATGAAAGAAGACATGTTTCTTGTCGATGATATTTGCATCGGTGTAACTAATGTCATCAGGATGAACTTGAGGGACTTGGTCTGATTGTATAAGTTCCACTGACAATTTGTTCACCCGCTTTATCAACAGGAGGAAATATATTTCTAACCGATGAAAAATCTATCAGTCTGACTTATGAGCTCGACCTGGCTTGAAAATTCTACTTTGACAAGCTTACTTTTGTCAAGGAGTCCTCATGCAGTTGAATTATCGATGAGACTCTCCCCAAAGAAACATTCATCAGTGTAACTTAATCTATCGGGGGCTTCAAAATATTTCCCACCGATATGGTACCCCTCACTGATATATTTCCATCGACGTAGCTTGTACATTCGATGTGACTCAATTTTTTCTCTTTGATTAAACTTCTTTCACCAATGAATTCTCCATCGGCGTAACTTCCACACTCGGTATAACTTTAAAATTCTTCTCCAAATCATTTTCTTAGGTCGATGGACCAACTTCGATGAAATGCTAGGGCCTATCTTCGTGACTATGCAATCCTCATAAATTTTTGATTGATGTGACAATATGAAACTTTCACTGATATGTTAGAAATGCTTGAATTGAGAGGCTATGAATTATGGGTCAGAGATACATGTACTTAGTCACGCTGATATGAATTATTTGTTTAGAAGCTCCTACTCAATGATGAACAAAGGTATTTTGGTGTGTCAAAAGGTCAAATCAGATGTGACTATGGATGAATATGGCATGTGAAATGGATTATAGAAATTTTGCACTCAAAATATGGCAACTTTGTGGAATTTATGAATCTAAGCTATTAAAAATGAGAATTTTTTTAGTCCCAACAGTGGCTCCGTTTGGGGATGAATGATTGTAAGATCATTGCAAGAATCCAAAAAATCTCTAGGAAAGCAGACCAAATATCTATTGAGCAACAAATTCAAATTATTTTTTGTCATGAAATGATATGGTTTTGGAAAAACCACACCACAGCTGATGGCAAAAGGCCACCCAAAAAATAAAGGCCCATATTTTCCCCTGTCATACACCTTGTTTTGTTTTGAGTTCATTAGGTTCCTCTTGAAAATTTTCATGCCATCTGCCCTGCTACATGTACTACCATTAGATATTTTTAGAAAATCATTGTATTAAGCTTAACTCATGTTACTTTTACCCTTCTGCAATTTATTATCATGTGATAAATCTTTTTCTTCTTTAGCACACAATATGTATACACATTCAATGCAATATTTTTCATTATTTTTCTCACTATTATGTGTTATAAAATGATCTCCCAGCTAAACTAAAAATTGAGAATACTATTTATTCTCTTCGTCATGAAGCTACATAGAAAATCTGAAATCATTATGAGGCCATCGGTGCAATATGGAAGAATAATTATGCTCCTTCATGTTGCTCATTCCATCATCTGAGTGTTTCTCACATGGGTCTGAGAAATATTTCATATCAACATTTTCTAAGATGATCAGATCTGAAACATCTTTCATTCCTTCCATATCATCAATTTGCAGTGACGTGAATTTTTAATCCACAGAGTCATCATTATGTATATTTGAATCAATTAATATTGGACAATCTTCATCAATTATATGCAAACCAATATTTTTCTCAGAGGTCTCCAATTATGATTTACATATTTTATCTTGAATAGGGGAAAACATAGAATCTTGATCAGCTGCAAGAGTCCCCTCATCATTGCCACACAAAGTTCTTTCACTTTCAAAACAAATGCATATTGGAGACAAAAAATTTGAATTGTTCTTATGGATAGGTTTCTAATATTCTATTGTTAGAAAATTTGAAACTTTTTCATTGTTGAGTGTACAAGCTTCTTCATCCATCTCACCATTGATGTACTCTTCAAATTTTTCATCATGAAAATGAAACTCAAGATCACCATAGAATGACGAATCAGATGCATGACTAGCATGGTAATTTTTTCCACAACTTGATATATCATCTTGGTTATTTGGAGATGCCTCTTCCTATAAAACTCCATAAGAACTCAAAAAATTGCTGTTTTGTAGATCAAAATCCACAAGTTCAGCTTCACAATATGAATATTCAATGGATCCCTCATAACATGCACTACTCTCACTGTCACAATCGGTTATGCAAGAGATATCTTTTGTATCTTTATCCTCCTCATGCATGTTGTCATAGGAATCATTTTAATTTGCACCTAATTTTTCTATTGGCTACATTATTTGATCAATTTCTTGATATTCATCAATGATTTTTCCTTTGTGGTCACCATTTATAGCATCCCCATGCCTTGTCTATGAATTCAATCATTTCATATACCTGGTCGAGAGTAACTGGTTTTCATGACTCAGACCACTTGTCTGAATGAGGCACATACATTTTCATGAATTTTTCAATGCATATGGATTTCCCAAGCCTAACATTAGTAGGTATTTGCATATAAATATTCAATATTCTCTTGAATAAAGAAAATCTAGACTCTGACATTCTTTGACTTCCCCTTTGAAGACACTCTTTATTTTTATCTTTAAACTGGTACATGAACTTGTTTTCCAAATCATTCCATGAAGTTATGCAAAGCATAGGAAGGCTGTAAAACCAATCTTTAGCATCATTTTCTAATGTTTGAACAAAGAGCTTCATGATAACATCCTCTCCATTGATTTGGTAGCTCACCACTAAATCAATGAATTGTTGTAGGTGCATTTCTATTGATTTTGATTTGTATCCATTAAATTTTGGCAAATTATTTTTAATATTCAAGGGAGGAGACCGATTTGGATAACCCTTAATATTTCTAAAATCAAGTGGTTTGTGCACTACAAGATCTACTACCTTCAACTATAAATTTTCTCACAGTAAATTAATTTTTTCTTGTAGAATAATCTTGCTTCGTACATTTTGACATGGATCTTGGTATTGATAGTTCCCAACATACTGATTATTTTCATGATCTTGATAGCTCACTAATCTTTGACCAGGAGGGATAGGATAAGTATTTATTTATCTTGATGATTGTTGTGCATATTTATCCTACTGTGCATGATATGTAGTACCTCTACTGTGAAAATTGCCAATTGTATTATTAGGCACTTGTGGGGTCCAAGGTCTAATGGAATTTGTGTATTAATTCTTTTTGTAGAATGGACTATTTTGTGATGTATTTGGAACACATTTGACTCCCAATTACAGCAGTTGTTGGTTCAATTGTATTATTTGTTGTTCCAATTGTAGCCTTTTTTGTTTCAATTCTTTACACTCTCTTATTGTCTATTGCATTTTTAATTCTGACATCTTGACAAGTAATTTGCAGCAAATTTTAATCTTTGAGTAGAAATAGTGTTTACGTCCCAAACATTTTGTGCATTATCTACCACCTTTTAACAAAATCACCACCTTCTTTTCCTAAAAGTAGGAAAATGAAATGGATTTTGATATTGTTCTTGGTTTACCCCACCAGAATCCCCTATGAACTCAAGTCAATGCAAATGTGAAATTTACTTTTATGACTCTATAAGGCAAGATGGTTTGCTACTAGATATCTTCAAGTTCTCCCCAATAGAGTCAAAAAACTATTAGGTCTCAAAAATGCAAGTTTGAACCATAAGAGGTTGCCAAGCACTTGACATGTTTTTGGCTAATGTACAAGGCCAGTTAATGTAATTGAACCTTCTACTCTTTAGGATTTGCTAAACCTAGGTAGGTGTGCCTATGTAAATGATGCAGAATTGAACTATATGATTCCTACTTGTGCAATCTATCCCCAATGGCAAATAGTGAGGGACAGATGAAAGCTTAATAAATACTTCTACTCCTCAAGAAATTTGAAATATGAATGTATGGATAAGATTTTATGAAATTCTAAAATGGAGTTGGTATGAACAGTGCCTACTTTTGTTGGGTAAATGGAGTCAAGATGTAAATGATATGTGACTTACTAATTGCCTACAATTCTAATTGTTTGGCACTTCTACTTTTTTATACCTAGTATAAATGTGCAAGGATGTGACTAACAAACTCTTCTTATTGAACCAATCAAGGTCTATTAGGTGTAGACATGGAAAATGAACAAGTTTGGTTCGACACACTTGATCCTGATTATTAACAAAATTTCCTCCTAAATCATAATCTTAGCTTTTCATCACATTCTATCTCTTAATTTAATAAATCATTGTTTATTTCATTAAGTCTTTCTCCTGCAGTGATTAAATTAATCAATTTAATTTAATTAACCTTATATTTTTGTTTAATTAAATAAATCATTTTATTTGATTAAAGTCTCTAAATTCCTTTGATTAAATTAAATAAATTAAACCTTATTTGATTTAATCTAACATTTTCCCACTTAGTTGAATAAATCAAAATCATTTAATTAATCAATTCCTCTCAATTCTGATTTAAATTAATTCATCAATTTAAGTCTAAATTGTCACATATCCTAAATTCCTCATTAAATTAATCAAGCTTTGATTAACTTAATCTTAATTTATGTCACATTCTCTAGAGAATGCAACTTGCACAATAAATCAATTACTTTGATTTATTAATTCATCTATATGCCCTCACATAACATCAAAAGGGAATATTCCCTCAATTTGAATTCAAAAAGTCCAAGGGGATTGTACATCCAACAAGGAATTCAATCCTCTTACATGTCCTTGTGAATTGAGCCAAGTGGCATTTATTTCATTCATTTTTCCCTCTCACATGTCATTTCTCAAATTTGAAATTCCACCTAATTGCATTTATTGGCACTTTGGCCAAAATGTGCACAACCATCAACCATTCACATCTTGAAAAGTGGCACTTGGCCATTGGATGTTGAATGATCCCACATTGCTCTATTTCACTATCTCTTCCATTTTGGAAATCTATAAATTAGAGGCTTCTCTCCTCATTTTATCATCCACAACTCAAGCAAGTATATTGTACTTCATTTCATCCACAAATTTCACATATTTCATGCAAGGTTACTCTCTTAAATTGAGAGATAATCTTGTTCATTCCATTCCAACCAGCCAATATCACCATCACAATCATCAAGCTTACAAACAAGAATTGGGAAAGGGTTGATTTTGACATACCAATCAACACCAATTCCCCCATGGGATTGATAGTTTGTTCATTAGAATAGGATTTGCTTACTTCCATTTATATTGTGCTTCACTTGTTTTCCTATTTTAATGTTACAATCTAATTTCATGGGGAACCTTGATCCTTTCTTGCATTTGATCTAGCATTATGCTTGTTTGTTGTGTTTGTGCAGGCTAATTGAATCCGAGTTTACATTTTGGCACTAGAAGGAGGGCATTTTGCTTCTAAATTTGTTTTTACAATCTCACTTGTATATTTGTTGCAAGAAAATGCATTTGCATAGATGTGTTAATTATTCTTTTAACAATAGCGCGTGCTATTGTTTATGGTTAATTTTTTCTTTTTCACAGAATACAAATCTTGTTTTGCTCCTTAACAAATGCTTATTGTTTATGTATATTGAAAGCAATTAATCTCAAATAATCAAATCATAAATCAAATAGGCTTTGCTGCAGATTTCTCTTTCTCCCATGTTGTTCCTTGCATTTTTCCCATGTAGCCAGGCCATCCATCTCCTGCACTATTGCACCTCTCAGTCCGTTAACCCGCCATATAGTGGTGTCGAGCATTTTTCTCAGCCTTTATTCCTACCTTTTACCGTGCTACAACATCATTGTTCCTTTCTGTTCTCACTATCTTCACCATATTCTACCATTTCAATGCATCGTCAATCCTCCCTTCTTGTGGTACCACGGTATCCACTACCATACCACAGCCTGACTCCTCACCAACCATGGTATTGTAGTTTCCAATCATTGTCTTCACCATCTTATACCACTTCACCATGGTGACAACCTTCACCCCTTATAGTACTGCAATGTCCACCACCATACTGTGGCTTACCTTCTCACTCAACACGGCCTGATGATC
The DNA here is from genome assembly GCA_007115665.2 of Sequoiadendron giganteum. Lineage (NCBI taxonomy): Eukaryota > Viridiplantae > Streptophyta > Pinopsida > Cupressales > Cupressaceae > Sequoiadendron > Sequoiadendron giganteum. The sequence goes on from CM021105.1 coordinate 229,512,295, forward strand.
TTCACCCTCTCAGTCTCCCGCGTTACTGTCGGTTAGCTTCCTCTTACCTGCGGGTGAGTGATTAACTGCCATCCTCATTATCACCATCCTCTCAACTGTCACCGCATTACCATGGTAACCTCCCTAACCGCCAGTGATAGCACGGTAACCACTCAAAATCTTCATCGTCATCTCATGGTCTACCACCTAACCCTTTGTGGTAGCATAGTAACCACCTTCTTGACCGCCACCGCATCACTACGGTCTCTTTCTTAACCATATATGGTATTGTGGTTAACTGCCTCACTATCTATCTTGACTATCACTACAACATCGTGGTCTCTTTCCAAACCATCTGTGGTATTGTGGTTAACCGCCTGACTATCACTTAACCACCACCATTGTCCCACAATCTCTTGCCTAATTGCCAGCGGTAGCTTGGTGACTGCTAACTACCACCGCATTACTACAGTCATCTACCTTATTGTCGGTGATAATACGGTAAAACCTGTCAACCGACTGTGAAAAGCCACCACCACGTCACCATGCCACCTACCTTAACCATCCATGGTAGGGCGGTAGAGGTTGCAAATATATGAAAAAGTGGCGGTAAAGGAGTTTTAAGCATTATAAAGGGTGATAAATGTTTTTTCATAAAAAGATGGCAAATTTTTATTAACTTATGATTAATGAATTAATATATGAGAAACTTTGTGGATTATTTTATTCATATTAACTTGGTATTTTATTTTACAGGTTGATATTGGAATTAAAACAAGGAAAAAAACACAATTGGAGAAATTCACAAAAGCTTTTTTTAATGCTTATTTGAGCTAGATTTTTCCATTTTTTTCATGCTTGTTTAAAATTAATCATTTGAATTGATCCTTTTGGTTAAAAAGAACCTTAGAAATTTACTAAATTTCAATTGGGGTCTAAAATTGAACAAAGAAACTTTCACATCTCATTTTGGTTCTTTAAAACGAACTCATCACTGCTTTTATGGTCTAAAATGAACAAGTGTTTTTCATGTTTTACAATATTTTTCACAAATTAATATCATTTAAAAGGCATATGCTCTTCTTTCGTGCTTCACGTTGATCTTAAAAAAACAAAAGTATTTTGGTGATATTAGTTTGTTTAAAAGATTGCCTTCGCACTCTGATTTGTGATCCTAAATTGAGAAAAACATCTTGCGAGTGTGAGTAGACTTATTGCAAATGTTCTCCCTTTGTTTCTAAACGAAGGTTGATCGAACTATGAATATGTTTACTCACTTTTTTTTATCTTAGTGGGCCTTCCTTGTGGGAAAAAGTACTCACCCAAGGGAATGACCCAACCAGTAACACACTAAAACCAAGTGTATCTCTAGCCGGGATATAAAAGTGGGTATTGAAAAAAAAGCCAGTATCACACGGTTGGCTCTAACGAGAAGGGCAGAAATGGTCTCTCATCGCATGGGTCAGCCTCCATGAATAGAAATTCCATATTAAAACCCTTGTTTAGAAGGCCAAATCCTTGTCTATTTTGTTGGTGAAAAAGGTCATGTCCTTTGAAGCCACCCCACATTATACATGCGGTTTTGTTGTAGAGATGAAAAGTATGCCATGGGAGATTCATGGGTACTGATGCTTGGCTGACCCGAGAAGTGTGTGTCATGGAGGGGATCCAGTGTGATCAAGCATCTAGTCATCCACATAGAATATGTGTAGCTGGATTAGTCCAAGTGGGAACCCAACAAAATATTGTCTCTTCATCCTAGGGTTGTACATGTGCTTGGAAATAGAAAATACATTGCTTGGTTCTCAAAACAATTGAAAAAAAAACATTCACAAAGAGCTTCAAATTTCAAACCCCTTGGAGGAAACAAATATCCTTGATGAATTCAAGTACTCTTGCTTTCCCTAGGGATCATATCCTTAGAGGTTTTTAAGTGCTTGGATTTTATCATCATTTGTTTTCACTAAGGTCAACCTACGAATTTTTTTCCCTAATTTCCTTGATTTCCACATAATGGACCTTGCGGGATGAAAAAGAAAGTGGGACATTAGACATGCAGTTTGAAACATAATCAAGCAAGTCCTTTTGGTAAAAAATAATTCACTAAGGCAAGATAGAAGACAAATTGAACCTCATATGTGTTTCCTCCAATTATTTCTAGAAAGGTCAAAATCCCAAAACCAAAGTTCAAAAGGATTAGTCTCAAAGCCCGCGAACAATGTCTTGAAATGCTCCTTGAAGTCAAAGAAAGACTAGTCTACAAATTCTATAAGAAGGCTTCAAGAAACAACACAACTTTGCATGCATTCTATTATCAATAGTATCCTGAGCTTTTTGAAAGGTTTTATTTCCTCACATAGGAAGTGTAGCATGTTCTTCAATACTGAGGGTTTTTAAAAAAGAGTCGTGTTTAGGTCAAAGTATAGGATCAAAGTTGTCATTCTCATCCATATTTCCATCAACCAAATCTCATCCCATCACCAAAATTTTGAGAACTTTAGAAAAATAATTCATGCTAAACTTAAAGGCTAAATCAACATCATTCTATCTTGGCTAAATCTCTTGAACAAATTTTTGCTAGGATAATGCAACTTCCTCGGGTTTACTAGTTCATGATCACCTTGGTTGGCTTAACACACTTAGCCTATCCATTCCCTTGTGTGAGTTTTCCTAGGATAACAGAACTTCCTAGGGTTTACAAACTCACCACAATCTTGTTTGACTTAATACATCTAGTCAAACCATCAATCCAAGCCTTAAAGTTTAGCATAATCCCTAAAAGGTCTCTCAAAGGTTTCATTCTTTCACTTCATCCATTTATCTCATCATCATCACCACCCCTTTTGATCCTTTGATTTTCCTAGTTCTTCTCTTTTGGGCCTAAAAATCAAGATCAAATGATCCCTATTTTTATGGTCCAAACAAGATCATGACAGAAGAGGAACATGGAAAATACCAATGAAATATCAAATTCTAGTGACTTGGGTCAAGTAACCATTGAAACAAACCTTGTGGGATCAATAAATTCCCCAAGTAGTTCTCCTCTACCATCAAAAAATCCTCAAGAGGAAAACTATGAAGAGGACATTACAAACGAGGACATGGGGATGACACAATCAGAAATGCTAGAAATGGTCTAAAATCTAGAGAATCATAAAATTGTCAATGCCATGTTTAAATACTTATGCATGTTAACGGAAGGAGGGATCTTGATTCCTTCTGACCTTGATATAGGTGCCAGTATGGACATGCCCCTTACAAATGCATCCCCAATGTCAACTCTGAACATCATTCAAGAAATGCCTCAAACCATATCAACAATCACACCAACATCACCAATTCTAAACAAGGGAAGTGCTATGTTTCGAGAATTACAACAACATTGCCTTGTGAACAAAAAAGAGGTAAGTGTTAACACCACACCGAAAAAATCCATCCCAGTGAATCCATCACACCCATACATCCCACTCACCTTCCATAATCATATAGATTCATCCTCATTCTGTGCGACACCCACCTATCCGTTAAACATACAAAATTCTCTACCACAAGGAGAGGGTGGTTTGTTTGGGACATCAGGATTCACTGACCCATTCTCTTTCAAGGGGAACTTACCACCCTTTCTCCCATTACCGTTCACATCCACATCACCTATTGGATTGGGTCTTCCCCCTCTACCCACATCTAGTTTCTCAAATATAGGCAATCTGAGCATCACATTGAATCCTCTCTTTTTTTCCTGCAACATCACAACAACAAGTGGAAACCACTCAATCCACCACAATCAATACATCAGTCAGTCCTCAAATCTCTCAAACCATACCTTTTCAAGGAATGATCATATCAACCACACCTCCAACAACCCAAATCCCAATCACCAACACAACCATTTCACCTATCACCATGGTTGGCATCATTCCCAATCCACCACCAATCCCACCAAAAGCCAATGTGATGAATTCATTCACCACCCTAAACCAAACCATCCAAAAAGCCAATCATCAGAGGATATTAAAGAAAAGCAAGCAAGCTGCTCAAGAAACCCAACAAATGCAAGCCCAAGCTCAAGCCCAACAACAAACACAAACACAATACTAAGCACAACTACAAGCGATCCATCGACAAGCATACCAACAAGACCTACAAGTATTTAAGGCACAATAACAAGCTAAACAACAAGCTTTTTTGGCACAATAGCAGCTCAACCAACAACAAGCTTTGTTGGAACAACAACAACTAGACCAAAAAAAATCTTTTTTGGCAGAACAACAACTAGAGAAACAATAGGCTCTATGGGAACAACAACAGATGGACCAACAACAATATTTTTTGGAACAACAACAACAAGGTCAACAACAGGCATTGTTGACACAAATGCAGGCATACCAGTAGGCCTTGAATGCACAACAGAGCTTGCAGAAAACTCCCACCAGTACTTCTTGTGTGTTAGAGAATGTGGACTAATTAAATAGCAAATTAACACACCAAGGAGACATTATATTAAAGAAAATCAATCTAGAAAGCATAAACGCAAACTCTAAAATAGCAGCTTCTTCAAATTCATCCCATTGTCCTCTATCTCTCAGGAATTTGATTAAAGATGCTAGCTCTCAGTTATGAAAACAACAACTTTGTTGAAATGATCACTTAAGAGAATGAGATTTAATGAAAGTGCATATGCATGACTAAAAGATTAAGCTATGAAATTGAAATTCTATGATGCTAAAATGCTTGATAAAACTAAAATGCGACTATAATAGCTACGTATGAAAATCTAAAATTCGAGGTCCTTTTCAACTCACAAGAGGGTTGTATTTATAGATTTTTCAAGGAAAGAATCCAATTAGCCAGGATCAATGGTTAAGTTCAAACCTATTAAGATGAACGGTGAGAGATCGAGAATTTGAAAAGAAGATGGAATTTTAAGAGACAGATGGAAAATGAAGAGACAAATGAAAGATGTGTCCATAATTAAAAATAGGTAATATTTAATTATGTGTGAGAAATGAAAAGCTTTTAATTAAATATTGAAAATATTTAATTAAATGTGAAATGAAGAATATTATTTAAATTTAGAATTTAAACTTGTGATAATTAATATAAATAAATTGTAAAATCTATTTAATTAATTAAGAGGAAGATAGCATTAATTAAATAAACTTATTTAATTAATTAAACTAGAAGAATTGAAAAATGAACAATATCAATAAATAATTAAATTTATTTATATGTAGATGACTTAAGAACATTAATTAAATAATTCATATTTAATTAATTAACAGGTTTGGTTAAGCGTGACCATTTTTAGATGTGTACATTTTGCCCCTCTTCGAAGTGATGTGTTTTACGCATTGCCTCAAAGAATTTGCCCCTAAATTTGGAAATTAACGATGCTATATGCCCCCTCGGGTGATGAATCAGATAAAGATGATTTTTGGAAATTTTTACTGATTTTCTATCTGATTCATCGATTGATAAAGATGATTTGATGAAAAATCTTATTGAAATATTGATATGAAGATGAAGAACTTTGATTTTGCCTTGATTGATGATGCTTTTCAATTGATTCAGCATGTGATAGTGAATTTGTGATGATTGATTGATGATAATTGATAAGAATGATAGGATAGATTGATTGAGATTATGCAAATCAGATATGATGGATATGATAATGATCATGCACGAACTAATACGGATGCAATCTATCTAATATGCAAACTAAAATGCAAAGTTGTGATTTTGTGAGCTGCTTTATGCTTTACATTTCATCATTGAGCCTTTTGATATGTTGGAAGTTAGTACAAGCATCAAAGGGTATGTTAGCACCAATGATGACCTGAGTACTGTTTTCATGATGTTTGATATAGCAAGTTAATATAAGCATTTAGGTATAATTGAACCAAGATGATCTGAGTATTGCTTGCATAAATAGACAAAATTTAACCATTTTCCTATGCAAATTCTGAAATGTCATCAATGATACATTGTAGAGCATGTCCCATGATAAATTTGCACAATACTAATTATTAGCTTACAGACAACAAGCAAAGAAAAATCATACTTCTTCCTTGTGATTCTAGTTCAGTACATCATTGAACGACTCCAAAGATATGATGTCATCAAATATCAAAACAACAATTGCAACTGACTTGCGTTAAGTTTATCATTCATTTTATTTAGATTAAGATCATCCAATTTGTTTTAAGTATCTAACAAAATAGTCATGTAGGCTTAGTCTAATTGGACAAAGTTTGTTTCTTTCGATATTTCAAACTCTAGACATATGTTGTCGACTACCTGCTAGAAAAGCTCCCAGAGGTGAATTGCATGATGATATCAGTGCTCTGTTTTGAGATTTTGTTGAAAACCAAGCTACGGTTGATTGATCAGATTGATGGATTGATAGTTTGAATAAGTGTGTTGAGCCAAATAGAGATGATAATGAACTTGGAAACCCAAGGAAGTTGTGTTATCCTAGAGTAAACTCATTCACAAGATGATAGTTTGACTAAGTGTGTTAAGTCAAACAAGGTGATAATTGTTTAGATTCGATTGATCAAGATTGATGAAGCTTGATTTGGAACAAAATTATTTTGATGATTTTGTGTGACACTGACATGCAATTTAGATGTGACTGATATGAATTATTCAGATTGATGTTTGACTAAAGATAAAGCTTGATAAGAGCATCTTCTTGTCAAAATATGCCATGGGCTAGTGATTTTGATCTTTTTTCTTGCCAATGCTTAACCAATTTAATTTTACGTCTTCCAATATTCAGATCACCACATAAGTTGGAGGATATATATCAAGATTCATTCCTGAAGCAAGATGTAAACATTTTCCCCCAGTGTCTAGCAATTTTTGAATGGCCATGGGTGGATTCTTGAATAGGTGGATGGATGGATGGATAGATACGGTAAGCATGCAAAGGATGCCAAGGATTATCTTGCAATAAGATAAGGTGTTTGAATAAAGGATGCTCACTTGGATAGTGCTTCAAGGCTCAAATAACATTTGGATTGGATAGGATTAATGAAAATGACCCATGTCAAGATGTTTACCATAAACAAGTGTAAAGTGTTTACCAAAATTTGTCGAGATCAAGATAATGTGAATAAATGGTAATGGACTTGATAAATGGTTCATGGATGAACGGATGATATGGATGGAATGTTGGCTTTATTATGGATGTGATAAGATGCCTTCTCCTGAATTGGTGCATGTAGATGTTCGATTCTACACATGATGCCTGCTTGCCAAGTTTTCATCATGGTACCTATCCAAAGCGCCATCGAAATGGTTTTCGCTAGAGGATGATTTTTCTCTTTACTGCTTCCAATCCTTTTCTTTTTTTTTAATTTTTTCTATATATATATATATATATTTGTATTTTTTGAGATATTTTAAGTTGATGTTGATTCTTCTGTCATAATGTGCCATTGATATCCTGCTTGAAGAAGTTGCTTTGCCAAGATACGTGCTCTTGAATGCAACTTTTGAGATCCCTGATCTACTTTGTTGATACTGGAGTTAATTTCATCTTTGTGCACACATTGCGATAGAGTGCCTTCTAAATCCTTATGATGAATGGTTGTTGCCAACACATGTTCAATGAAAGAATTGGATATCATGCATGGAGGCATGGATGGATTGCATTTAGGAATAAAAGGTGGATTAGTTGAAAGTTTGGAACCTTTGACTCTCCAAACTTGGGAAGATGAGCAGTGATGAGTGGATACGGAAGTGCGCATGGAATTAGGACCAACTACTTGATACACTTTGTATGTTAATTGAGAAGCTTTCTTTTGCCTTTGTGGACATCTTTGATGGATACTTGCCCCTTTTTTATTTTTCCCCATAGTTTCTTTGACTGATGGAGTTTGATAGGGATAATCTTTCTTTGTATTTTTTGGTATCCAAGTGTATTTGATTTGTCTGATATGATTCTTAGCTTCTTTTTCTTTGATAATGTTCTTCATGATTTGATTCAAGTCTTTCTTTTGATGTTGGTCCCAATTTGTGGATGGGGTGATGAGTGGATGAAGATTTATGACATGGCTGGTTGTAGTATTGGCATTGGTTTCATCATAAAGATTCTTCATGCCCTCTATGTTAACATTTGCTTGAGACGAAGTTGCCCCCAATTTTATGAAAGTATTACTGATATGTTGATATCCCTTGATTTTCGAATAACCAAGGCCTTGCTGCTTAGGATTTCCAATAATCTACTATGGTTCTAGGATACCTTGTTCATGTAGGCCTAATCCTCTGCCTTGATAATTCATCTGCTGAAAAAAATATTTGCAATAGGATATGATTTACCTTGGAAACAAGGTGCTAATCCTTCTCTGCTCTATGGTGGATCTTCAAAAGTGACAACTTCCTTATTGATAAGATAATTTTCCCCTACAAAGGTGAGTGATCCAAGTTTATAAGTGATAGGATCTTCCATAAGTGGGATGAATGCCTGATTGGTATGTTCATCTTGATCTTGTGAGATATCAGATTGTAATTCTCCTTCAAGAGGTGTTGATGCTTCACTGTCCTTGTAAAATTGTTCCTCATGATTCATTCTTAATATGCTTTCACATGATGTTTCTAATTCACAACTTTTGTAGAAGCTTTCTTCATGACCCATTTCTGACCTGTCTCTGGATTTCTCTATATTTTGACCATGTGTATAAATGTTAAGAGTAAGAGACTCTTGTTCCTTGGTAAGAGTATGAGACTCTTGTTTTGAATGATGATCATCTATGTGTCCATCCAAAGAAAGCATATTATGGGTAGATGGAGGAGTATGTGCTATATGGATATGATCATAATTTGTGATATCTTGTATAGATAGGAGAGTGCCCATTAGATCATTGTAGTATCTCAGAGATACAAATCCTTGATCTTGACTGATTCTGGAATTAATTTCGACATGTTTTGGATAAAGTTCTTGACATGGGTTGATTTCAAAGGATGGATTTCTTTCAAAGGGATTTTGGACATCGTTATAAGGCATGGGAAGGGGCTCAATATCCTTTTGATCTTTGAGTGGACTTGGATCAAATGGTGAGTTGGGGATTCTTCAATGTTCACAACCATGAGATTGAAGGATGTCAATATGCCTTGGGAGGGACCATTGCTAGACCTTGGTGATAGTTGTTGTTCATGCTTTGAAATATGTTCTTGAGATATGTCCTCTAACTCATTAGGCATTTTAGAGACATTTTCAATACGATCGTTGGTTAATGGATCATGGATTATGTCAATAGGATCAAATATCGTCAACACTCCTTGAAATAGATCTTTGTAGGAGGGGTCTTGATCATAACTAAAAAATGGCTCTTGATGAATGTTGATTTGATCACTAGATAGAGTAGACATATCTTCATAGTGCTCATTGATGGATTGATTTTGATCATTGTCTTCAAAAATTATGGTGGAGAAATTTCCAATGTTTTCAACCATATGATCAAATGATGTTGACATTTCTTGAAGAGGTGTGATGAGCCCTAGATATGAGGATGATGGGATACTTTGATCTTGACTTGGAAAAGAATAATTAGATGAAGGAGATGGAGTAGCTTGATCATTAGATGGAAGGGAAGCTTTGGATAAGATGGAAGAATTGTCATGCTCCTGGGATGTGATTGATTCATGAGAGGGTATGGATTCATAAGATGGGGTGGAGGGAGGACTTGGAAGAATATTTTGTTCTTGAGATGGAAGAGGATTATCATGGGTGAATAATGAAAGGAGGGGATCATCATATGATTCTTGAGATATGGGATCTTGATCAAATATTGGAAGGGTTTGTAAAATTTTGGTATCATGGGATGGAGTGGAGATAATTTTTTGATCGAGATGTGTAGATTGAAACGAATCATTGGATGTAGAGGATATGATAGAAGAAGGTAATTGAATGGGATCGTTAACTTGGGTGGAAGAACCATGAGTTTCATTTTGAATTATGGGGGATGAAGATAAATGCATGGCATGACAAGATTGGTCAATGTTATTTGATGGCTTAAATTTGGGCTTCCCCTTTAACCTTTGCAAAAATTCAGAAACATTGAATTTGGTTGATGTTTTTTTTGGAGGAGAAGAGGATACATTCATATTTCTATCAAAGTAATTTTTATTTGTGCCCCCTTTTATTTCCTTGATTTTCCTTTGGAGTGCTCTTACTTGTTGGAAAAGAGTACTAAGATTGTTTAAGGGAGTTTCCTTCTTTTCGGGATTCTTTTTAATTTTCTCCATATTGTAGTCAGAGGGCAATTTGGCACCTTGGTTTGCCAATAAAAGAAAGTATCCTTCTTTATTTTTCTCTAAGATCTTTTCCACAGTTAAGAGAAACTATGGATCTTGTTCAGCTTCTTGAAGCATTTCTTCTGTTATCTCTTGATTTGAACTATTTCCATAAAGCCTATGAACAAGATTTTCTTCCCTATCACCCATGTTTTAAAGTGGATCTATTCTTTCATCTTCTTTATTTTCAGGAATTTTTGGAAATAGGCATATGCTTACACCAAATTTCAACTAACTTTGATCAAAAAATGAGACAATGCAATTTGTGGGATATCTTAGTCAGAACATAATGAGAATTCTATGACTAAAGAAATTTCTAATTTTTAGCTCGCGATTCCTTGGTTGGAAGGATGATGATCCTATTGTGGGGATTAACTAGAAATCAAAAATAAAGGTGATGTTGCACTTTGTGATATTTTGATCGTAGTTTGTGAAAATAAGGATTTTTCAAAAGCCTAATGTTTCCAAGTTTTTCTCTATTTCCAATCCCTTAACATAAATTTCACGATTTGATTTGCCAAATTCTTGTTTTTTCTAGATGATCTTATCTGAATTAATGTTTTGAAAACACAACATACAATAGGAAGACAATTATTTTTTAAAGATATAGAATCTAAAACATTGAATGTATGTTCTTGAGATTTTCATAGATTTTGAACAAAATAAGCATTCCAAGCAAACTCACTCTTAGTTGTCAAATAGGTCATCATAGAAATCACAACCCATAGCTTGAAATCACGTCGAATCACACAGCCATGTCACCCCCTAGAGGGAACCTATGTTTTTGTCTTTTCCAGGTGTGTACTCAAGGTGACAGAAGTGGATACCGAATCCCATGAGCAGACAATCTATGGCGATTATATGGTGAGTGTCTTGGGGGTAGATTCTTCCCTCCCCTTGCACCGTGATTAAGATGATGTTTGGATACTGACACGGCTGGCTTTCTACACTATGGTTCATAGTCAAGGTTTCCGTTCAGCGTGGTAATAGATAAACTCCCTCAAGAGACCTCCCAATCTTTAGAACAAAGATTTTGGGGATGGTTATCCTGCACACTGCCATCGAATTACGGACTTTCCCTGAATTTGCTTTTGATTATAGTGGGTTGGAAAACCTGGTTTTGGTTGTTCCCACTCAGGTCGTTCCTCTTGGGTGAGTGCTTTTTCCCACAAGAGCATGCCCTCTAAAGGATGTAATAAAGCATAAAAATTGCATGAAAATGAAAAAGCAGTCTGGTATTTTGGTCACCCAATTAAGGGGAGAGCATAGACCTATTGCCACAGACAAAGCAAACAATGTTCTTTTTATAGCACCAAATGACAATGATCTAAACTAAGTGAAGATGTTGCTTCACAATAGGCATGGAGTTCATTTTAACTGCAAAATAGAATATGGTGACTATCCTAGGATTGATAAATTCTAGATTTTAAATTGGTATCCTAGGATTGGTTCATTTTATTCCCCATACATCAATAAAACAACTGGTCGCAGTCGCGTTGGATCCAGACAATAATTTAAGAATGATATTATAATTGCTCCTAAAGTGTTTAGAAAACACTTGTTACAATCATGTGATAATGCTTTTTCTTTCATTTTCATGCTCCATGGTCCTTTAAAATCTGCAATACAAGCTCTAAATGTTAGATGGAATCAAGAAACAAGAAGATATGAGGGTTAGATAAATTATTAAGCATAACAACCCTAAAATTTAGACAAAGTTTCATTGTGGTTTGACATTAAGTGAGAATTTTAAAATTTTAACTCTGTCAAAGTTGATTAAAACCTATATCATTAGATATCTTATGAAATTCTACCCCATTTCAAAAAAAAAGACCAAAATATGACCAAGATATGGCCATTTTAAGATTGACTATAAAAAAAAAGCAGAAATTGTATGCGCTAAAACAGTCCATGGATGCACCAAAATAGTCCCTGGATGCACCAAAAAGTCCTTGGATGCACCGAAACAATCCCTAGATGCGCTGAAATAGTCTGTGGATGCGCCGAAACAGTCTATGGATGTGCTAAACCGAGACTTGTATGCGCTAAAGTGTAACTCCAGTCCGTCACCTGTAAAAAAATCTGTAAATAAAAGATTAAAACGGGGGGACGCCCCATGGTGGGTGACAAAAATGTGTGTTAGAGAATGTGGACTAATTAAATAGCAAATTAACACACCAATGAGACATTATATTAAAGAAAATTAATCTAGAAAGCATAAACGCAAACTCTAAAATAGCAGCTTCTTCAAATTCGTCTCATTGTCCTCTATCTCTCAGGAATTTGATTAAATATGTTGGGTCTCAGTTATGCAAACAACAACTTTGTTGAAATGATCACTTTAGAGAATGAGATTTAATGAAAGTGCATATGCATGACTAAAAGATTAAGCTATGAAATTGAAATGCTATGATGCTAAAATGCTTGATAAAACTGAAATGTGACTATAATAACTACGTATGAAAATCTAAAATTCGAGGTCCTTTTCAACTCACAAGAGGTTTGTATTTATAGATTTTTGAAGGTAAGAATCCAATTAGCTAGGATCAATGATTGAGTTCAAACCTGTTAAGATGAACGGTGAGAGATCAAGAATTTGAAAAGAAGATGGAATTTTAAGAGACAGATGGAAAATGAAGAGACAAATGAAATATGTGTCCATAATTTAAAATAGGTAATATTTAATTATGTGTGAGAAATGAAAAGCTTTTAATTAAATATTGAAAATATTTAATTATGTGAGAAGAGTGAAGAATTTAAAAAGTGTTTTAATTAAATATTGAAAATATTTGATTAAATGTGAAATAAAGAATATTATTTAAATTTAGAATTTAAACTTGTGATAATTAATATAAATAAATTGTAAAATCTATTTAATTAATTAAGATAAAGATAGCATTAATTAAATAAACATATTTATTTAATTAAACTAGAAGAATTGGAAAAATGAATAGTATAAATAAATAATTAAATTTATTTATATGTAGATGGTTTAAGAACATTAATTAAATAATTCATATTTAATTAATTAACAGGTTTGGTTAACCGTGACTATTTTTAGATATGTACACTTCTCCCACCAATCAAACACCCTAAACACCTCAAAACACATGCATTCCACCTTCCGATCCAAGCAACGATGTCACAACACAAATCAAACTGCTCTCACAGTAGGTGTTGGATCTCCAAGTGGGAAAAACAACCAGAACACCAAGAAACTTGTGCCCTTGTCCATTTGACAGAAGTCTCACGATGGTACCATTTCCAAAGGGATTTGAGATCCCCAAATTTGACAATTATACTGGAATAGGTAACCCTGAAAACCACATTAGGGAATTTCAGGTACATTACATGGAGGTTGCATACAATGACACATATCTAAGGTGATTCTTCCCCTGAAGTCTGACTGGTCCAGCCATGGAATGGTTTTCTCACCTACCCACAGGCATTAAAAAATTTGAGGAAATTGTGGAAGCATTCCTTAAAAATTATGCTTTCAACATGGGTGCAAACATTAGTTTGGAAGAATTATCAACGCTCAAACAAAGAAAAGGAGATCTATTTGCATCCTTCTTGCAAATATGGTGATCCAAGGCTAATCAGAGCAAGTGGACCATCCCAAAAAGAACAACAAGTTTGCACGATCATATCTAATCTAGATGAAAACTTGGAATTCTACTTAAAAATGCAATGCATCACATCATACGATCAACTGATCCCAAAGGTGCTCAATATCGAAAGAGCCCTTACTGCGTGAGGAGTTACCTCAAAATTTACTCCACCATAGGATAACCGCCCATCCAAAAATTATAATGATAAACCTCGAACGTGGTCGAAGAACAAAAACATCACAAATGATGATGTGGTTGATGCTAAAGTGGTCATAAGTGCTTCCAAACCAAACATCCAAACTCATCACTAGCCACAAAATCACTATCACAATAATGTGCAAACTAATGTAGTAGTAGCACAACATTAACCACTTCCCACCAACCAAATAAATAACTTGGGAAATCAAGGAGGACCACCTCCCTGAGGAAAATAATCTCCCAAGCGGAAGTTCACGGCCCTTACGGAATCCATCGAGTCCATAATGAAGAAATTGGTCAAGGAAAACCTAATCAAAGTCTCCAACTCTGAGCAATATGCAGAATCCATGACTAAATAACCATGGTATAATTAAAACCTCCTTTATGACTTTCAAAATATCAAGGGACATACCACCTTGAATTACATGAGGTTGAAGAATATCATCCAAGACCTCATTGAAGACAAGATCATCAATGTCTAGCAACCAGCCAGTAATCAAGATCTGAAATATACATAAATCCGATGTCAAACCACAATCAAGGAAATGGTTAGGGGAAAAACAAAGGAAAGCAAAAATATGCTTGTGCTAACCTAGTATATGAAGAGATAGTGGCATTTTTCAATGAAATGGTCATGGTCATTAATTTCAAGGGCCCCAACACTAACTGTGGAGTCACCACACGTGGTGGCAAGGTCACCATTGCAGGGGCATCATCTAAGACCCCCACTTTAAATGCAAAAGTTGTTCCCTATGACTATAATGTCATCGACCAATTGAAAAGAACTCCCGCATAGATCTCCATCATGGAACTGTTAAAAATTTCTGCTACCCATAAGAATATTCTTGATGAAGCATTAGCAGCATCCACCATCTCTACCACCCTTGACACAAATCAGTTTCAAGCTATGGTTGGAAATATTGTCACCCAGAATATCCTAACATTCTCTGATGAAGACTTCCCCTCAGCCATCTCATAACCATGCACTTCACCTTCAAGTGTTGGTCCACAAAAAGAAAGTTAAAAGGGTCCTAGTGGATGGAGGTGCAAGCCTTAATATTTTCTCTCTCAATCTTATAAAGAACTTGGGGTTTGCTGAGGATTCCATTAACAAGAACAAGAGTATCACAATAAGGGCATATGATGATCAAGAAAGAGTGTCTCAGGGCACTATTAAAATCCCAATCCAAGTGGGACCAAAAACCATGGAGACTACCTGTTAGGTCCTCAACCTCGACTTACCATATAACATCCTCTCAGGATGTCCATGGATCCACAAAATGAAAGCAATGGCCTCGACATATCATCAATGCATAAAATTCTTGTACCAAAATGAGGAGGTCACTATACATGGGGATCTCAAACCATTTTCCTACTACAAAAACTTGGAAGCCAAGCTTTATAAAATCCCCCAAGTTCCAAAAAATGATAAAGGCCCATCCACTACATACATCTACCCAACTAACCTTGTCTGCACTTTTGCAATCGAGACACCCATCATCCTTGACATATCTAACATCAAAAACATGATCCAAGACAATGGATGTGACGACTATAGAATGAAGAAGAGTGCATTTTTTGTAGGAGAGTTACCACAATCTCCTAGGTCACATGGACAACCTCAACCAACTGAAACACCCGTTCACACCCTTAGGGAGGACCCCTCTAGATTTTTCCATTGGGGAGACCTAAGTCAAGAAAATGTTGATGAGGAAGATATTTCAAGCTCAATATACCATGATGCAGAACCCACACCCACCCTACCTATGGATGAAGCCAACAGAGGGCTACAAATAATGCTTGGCATGGGCTATAATAGAAACCAAAGCCTTGGAAGAAATAGTGATGGACGGCTAGAGCCCATCATTTCAGAAAGAGGAATGTGGAACCTTGGCCTTGGATTTACTCCCCCAATTATAACTGTATGTGGAAGAGGTACTCCCAGTAGGGTAGTCAGGTCTTCCCCTTAGGTACCGGTAACCACCCTTAGACCACCTGTATGCCCAGGCATCCTGCTTGACAACTTCACCTTTGACATCACTGATGTCTGCGCCAGTAGTGATGATGATGATACCATAATAGGCCTACCCATGCTTTTTGACGATTCCTGCTTACTAATGATTATTGCCTCACCCATTGATTCAAACCAACAAACCCACCAAATCACCTTAGTATACCCTCAACTCATCGATTATGACCAACGGGGACCACCAATTCTAGACTCATTCGAAAATGATGAGGCACTCTCAGAATTCATAGGACTAAGGGATGCAGTTCCATGCAGGGATCACAAGGTGGGTTTCCAAATCACTTTAGACACCCAGGCATATTATGGGGAGACGATTGAGTCCTTCAGTCACAAAATAAAAATATCAAGAATAAGCTCAGAGTTATTGAGTGAAAACCACACTGTGGCACTCTCTGACCACAAAACAGTAAAAATAAAGGACACATCCAATGGTGAAAAAATCTCTGAGGTGCCAAAGGATGAAGGATTCAATCTCCCCCCTACTGCTCTACATCAAGAAAAATCAGTAGTCCTAGCAGAGCAATGAAATCCTGTTAACTTGGGAATGGAAGCAGCACCACAAATCACTTTTTATGTTGAGTCTCTCCTAACAGAGGAACAATAACTGCTGGTAGCATTTCTGAAAGAAAGGAAGGTAAAATTTGCATGGACCTATGCTGACATGCCAAGTTTGGATATGGATGTAGTGGTTTATCATTTGGTTGTTTAACTTGGAGCTAAGCCAGTTAGACAAAATTTAAGAAAAATGCATCCCCTGATAGCCTTGCTAGTCAAGATAGAGTTACAAAAACTCCTCAATGTTGGCTTCATACGCCCGATTGACTATCTAGAATGGGTATCCAACCTTGTACCAGTCTCAAAACTAAATGGGGGCATCTGTATCTGCACAAACTTCAAAGACCTCAACAAAGCATGTCCTAAGGATGACTTTCCACTACCTAACATTGATATGATAGTGGACATGACGGTCGAACATGAGATGCCATCCCTAATGGATGGCTTCTCATGATATAACCAAATAATGATTGCAAAAGAAGATCAGCATAAGACAACATTTATGTGTCCTTGGGGCACCTACTATTGGAATGTGATGCCATTTGGGCTAAAGAATGTAGGGGCTACATATCATAAATCCATGACACTAATCTTCCACAACATGATACACAAAACGATCGAAGATTATGTGGATGACATATTGGCTAAATCAAAGAAGAGGCAGAATCACATAGCAAACCTAAGCGATATCTTGGACAGATTGGAAAAATACAGGGTCAGGCTCGACCCAAAGAAATGTTTCTTTGGGGTACAATCTAGAAAACTGTTGGGATACATAGTGTCAATGAGAGGGATAGAAGTAGATCCTACAAAGGTAAAATAAATCCTCGATATGGGAGCGCCAAGAACACTAAAAAAACTAAGAGGATTACAAGGCAGACTCAAGTCCATCTAGAGGTTTATAGCATAGTTTCCAGACAAATAGGTTGCCTATTCACATCTACTCCACAAGGGAGTAGCATACAAGTGGGATGAAAAATGTGATCAGGAATTTAGAAAAATCAAAGAATATATACTCACACCACCCATATTGATGCCACCCATTGTAGGAAAACCATTGATCCTATAAATCTTAGCAACAATAGTAGCTTTGGGTGCTCTTATTGCTCAACATGATTGAAATGGAACAAAAGGGCTATCTATTACATCAATAGGATAATGGTTGGCCATGAGCTAAACTACACATTCATTGAAGAAAGCTTGCCTATTAGTAGTGTTTGCTTCATAGATATTCCAACACTACATTCTAGCACATAAAATCAAGCTCATCGCCGAAATAGATCCCTTAAAATTTCTATTGTCAAAAGCTATGCTCACGGGAAGGGTGGCTAAGTGGGTAATGGTTTTTTGAGTATGACATGGGATATGTGGAATGAAAGGCAATAAAAGAACAAGTCATTGCAGAATAACTAGCTAAAGCTCCCATCTACGTAGAAAATCCACTCATATCAGAGTTTCTAGATGAGCCCATCTTTAATCTCAGCATAGCTGATCACTAGAAACTATACTTCAATGGTTCCCACACACAACATGGATCAGGAGCCGGTATCTTCTCTATCACCCTACAAGGGGATTGCATACCGAGATCTTACAAGTTGGCATTCCACTTTACAAAAAACATTGCAGAGTATGAGGCTTTACCCATAGGTCTTAAGATTGCGGCACAGTGGCGAATCATGGCATTAAAGGTCTATGGAGATTCACAACTTATCATTAACCAAGTCAACAGTGAATACCAAACTAAGGATGATAAGCTTACACCATACAATAAGGTGCTAGAAAGCCTCAAGGAATCATTTATCAATATCACTTTTGAGCAGATACAAAGGGAAAACAACAGAGCAGCTAACGCCATGGCGACAATTGGATCCTTGCTAGATATCCCTCGCAATGTCTCGAAACATGAATTATTGGTAGAGAAGCTTCTTGTACCCACTTTTAGGGTACCAGAGTCAAAATATGCATGCAAAATCATTGGTCCTAGTGATCTTTGGTACCATGACATCTACACCTATATGAGATTAGGAGTACTCCCAGCCCACATTACCCCAAACCTCAAGTGAACCTTTGTCAAAAGGTCCTTATGATTTGTCATCCTAGGAGAAACCCTCTTCCATAGAAGCATCGATGGAATCCTGTTATGTTGCTTAAAACCTGAGGAAGCCCTCACTGCTTTGACTAAGGTACATAATGACACTTGCGGTTCACACTCGAGTGGTATGACCTTGGATAAGAAGTTAGTAAGAACCAGATACTACTAGCTGACAATGGAAAGAGAGGCACATGATTTTGTTAGAAGGTGTCTACAGTGCCAACATGGAGATCTCATTCATGCACCAGCTCAAGAATTACATCCTATTGTTACACCTTGGCCCTTTTCCCAATGGGGGCTTGATCTCATAGGTAAAATCTCGCCCACATCATCCAACGACCAAAAGTTCATTATCACCATCATAGAATATTTCACAAAATGGGTCGAAGAAATTCCCTTGACCTACATCATTGGAAAGTAGATATCCAAGTTCATCCTTAACTACCTTATTTGCCAATATGGCATTCCTCAATCCATTATCTCTCATAACGAGACACCCTTTAAGAATCAGGATGTCCGTGACTTGTGTGAAAAATTCAAAATCCAACACCACTTTTCCACACCATATTACCCACAAGGCAATGGCCAAGCAGAAGCTACCAAAAAAACCATTCTGAAAATCCTTAAGAAAACAGTCAATGAATCTGGTCATGACTGACATCTGCAATTAAATCCTGCCTAATGGGCCTACCACACTAGCATTTGCATGCCAAGAAGTGCCACCCCATTTTCCCTAATCTACAGATCAGAAGCCATACTCCCAATTGAGATTGAGCTCATGTCCCTCAGAATATCTTTGCAAAACCTCATCACATATGAGGAATATAGGGTAACAAGATTGAATGAGCTGGAATTTATAGATGAACGATGTATGGATGCCCCGAATCATCTACAGGTCTACCAAAATCACCTGAAACGAAGCTACAACAAGAAGATCAGGCAATGCACCTTCCAAGTCGGTGAACTTCTGATGAAAGAGAACCAAACGAATTTTCCAAATCCAGAGAACAAAGTAAAATTCAAGCCCAAGTGGCTGGGACCTTTCGTCATCATATCTAGCTATAAATTAGGAGCATATCAATTAAAAACACCAGAAGGTGAGCCTTTGTAGGAGCCTTTGAATAGTTCTCACCTCAAAAAAATTTATGCCTAAGAACTTGCAAGGTATAGAACAAAAAATATTAAAAAAATCAGAAAAAGTCATGAAAAAAGTGGTTACCTTGATGAAAACTTGGCAAACAGGCATCTTGGCAACAAAAATATATAAAAAAATTACAGAAATCCAAAAAAAAAATCAGAAAAAGGGATTAAAAACAGTAATAAAAATAAAAATCGTCCTCTAGTGAAAACCACTTTGGTGGCACTTTGGACAAGTACCTTGGTGGAAACCTGGAAAATAGGCACCAAGTGTAAATAAAACACTCCCCATCATCTAGGATCTGCACAAATCACTCATCCATTCCATCACATTTCATTAATCATATATCCACCCATCTGCTCGCATCCATACCATATCTTGAGCTGATGCCCATATCATATTCCACCATAGTACTACTTGACAGATTCCTAAGGTTGGTTTGTCCTGCCTTCACCAAAGTAGTCTATCACACCACATTGGGGGCATGTTCCTATACGTACATTGGATCGAATTTGTGTATATTCTCATGATCTTCCTAAATCCATCAAAAAATTCAAAAACATAAGACAAATCAAAACTCAAAAACATCCAAATCATTCAAAATCCAAAACATGTCAAAAATCTCAGACAATCTTCAAAAAATTTCATCATGATGTCTTGTTAGTCTTTCACCTTGTCTGAACTATGTCATCTTTGAGCTTGAACATAGGCAAGGCCATTCTTGATCATCCCCTGAGACATCTTAGGTCAGTCCTTAGGCATCTGTCTCATGGGCAATCCATTTGTCCATCTCTTTTTCACATCTTAGGTCAGTCCTTAGGCGTCCGTCGCATGGGCAATCCATCTGTCCATCTCTTTTTTGCATATTAGGTCAGACCTTAGGCATCTGTTGCATGGGAAATCCATTTTTCCATCTCTTTTTCACATCTTAGGTTAGTCCTTAGGCGTTCGTCGCATGGGCAATCCATTTGTCCATCTCTTTTTCACATCTTAGGTCAGTCCTTAGGCGTCTGTCGCATGGGCAATCCATTTGTCCATCTCTTTTTCACATCTTAGGTCATTCCTTAGGCATCTATTGCATGGGCAATCCATTTTTCCATCTCTTTTTCACATCTTAGGTCAATCCTGTAGGCGTTAGTCACAAATGGCAATCCGTTTGCCCATCTGTCTTTTTATTGAGTCAAGTTTGTCGTCAGTTGAACTACGTGGTCTCTGCGTGTATAACGTAGGCAAGGCTAATCTATGGATCAACTCTTGAGACCCCTAGGATAGGTCTTTAAGTTAGTTGCTTTATCATAAAATATTGAAAATAGAAAAAACATTTGTAAAGCATCTTGAAAATACCAAAAACAGCCTCAAAATATATAAAAATCCAAAATGGTGTATCCATCTCATTTCGCTTTCACCCACGATAGTCATCATTCCTAATAAAATCAATCCTCGACTTCACCCTTTGGTGAGTCAGTCAGAAGAAAGTCTAGCACATTCAAAAGTGAACACCCTAATCGTCAAAGTCTCAAAATTCTAAGTCAATAAGAAAGCAAGTTGATCAACTTGGAGTATCAATAGCTTATCATCCAATCAGTCCCACCAAAACCCTGATCACTACATGTCCTAGGATGAATCCTTCCCATGATGGACATAAGCATCAGGTACCTCACATTAGTTTAGCCTTGGCTAGCAGTACAAAGAACATTAGCCTGTTTGTTTTCTTTATTTGGTCTTTGTTGACTTATCTTGTTTTGCGCTCATTCCAAGGACCTCTTGATGATGCCTAAACAAAACAGGTTTATAAATAAAGGAATGGGGCAATTGTCATTTTCTCTTTTATCTACTATGCTTGTGGAATACACTTGTAAAATAACTTAGTCATATATTCTTTGTTGGGTTTGTGGAGAGGATGTTTTAGATATCTTGTTGACCACATAAGAAAGCTTGCTTTCCTATGTTTTGGCCTGAGATGTTTAGAATGTTTGAACTACATCCTGAATAAAGTATGTATGCTAAGTGTGAACAAAAATATTCTTATATGATTGATGAGTCAAATTACATCACACTAGGTACAATGCCATCCTGGTCCTTTATACCTTGATGCATCGTACATATGTGTGTTATCAAACATAAAGTAATTGGTCCTTTGAAAATCCCAACTCTTGGTAAGAAATACATCATCAATCATTATGTTGTGTGGATCCTCCTTCCATTCTTCTCATTCTCCTATATTTACTAAAATTTCTATCTAAAATCGATGTGTCACATTAAAATATATACACAAGACTACCCATGGTCGATGACTATCTATGCATCATCAAATTTGTTTACATCAAATAATTATCTTTTGTCTTTTGACCAATAGGACCACTCCTCTCACATTTTATCGCGATCTCGATCGAAAAATTGAACATGTCCGCTCGATCTCTTGAGGGGGAAATATACCAGCATAATTATTCTCGTTGGGGCAATAGTGGGGCATCTGAAAAAATCAAGAAATTTTGACTTTAATCACACCATTTTATTCTTTGAATCAATGCAACAAGTACTTTGCTTCAAAGAGGGGCAAAATGTAGACATGGAAAATGAACAAGTTTGGTTCGACACACTTGATCTTGATTATTAAAAACATTTCCTCCTAAATCATACTCTCAGCTTTTCATCATATTATATCTCTTAAATTAATAAATCATTGGTTATTTGATTAAGTCTTTCTCCTCCAGTGATTAAATTAATCAATTTAATTTAATTAACCTTATATTTTTGTTTAATTAAATAAATCATTTTATTTGATTAAAGTCTCTAAAGTCCTCTTATTAAATAAAATAAATTAAACCTTATTTGATTTAATCTAACATTTTCCCACTTGATTGAATAAATCAAAGTCATTTAATTAATCAATTCCTCTCAATTCTGATTTAAATTAATTCATCAATTTAAGTCTAAATTATCACATCTCCTAAATTCCTCATTAAATTAATTAAGCTTTGATTAACTTAATCTAAATTTATGTCACATTCTCTAGAGAATGCAACATGCACAATAAATCAATTACTTTGATTTATTAATTCATCTATTTTCCCTCACATAGCATCAAAAGGGAATATTCCCTCAATTTCAATTTAAAAAGTCCAAGGGGATTGTACATCCAACAAGGCATTCAGTCCTCTTACATGTCCTTGTGCATTGAGCCAAGTGGCATTTATTTCATTCATTTTTCCCTCTCACATGTCATTTCTCAAATTTGAAATTCCACCTAATTGCATTTATTGGAACTTTGGCCAAAATGTGCACAACCATCAACCATTCACATCTTGACAAGTGGCACTTGGCTATTGGATGTTGAATGAACCCACATTGCTCTATTTCACTATCTCTCCCATTTTGGAAATCTATAAATTGGAGGCTTCTCTCCTCATTTTATCATCCACAACTCAAGCAAGTATACTATACTTCATTTCATCCACAAATTTCACAGATTTCATGCAAGGTTACTCTCTTAAATTGAGAGCTAATTTTGTTCATTCCATTCAAACCAGCCGATATCACCATCACAATCATCAAGCTTACAAATAGGAATTGGGAAAGGGCTGATTTCGACATACCAATCAACACCAATTCCCCCATGGGATTGATAGTTTGTTCATTAGAATAAGATTTGCTTACTTCCATTTATATTGTGCTTCACTTGTTTTCCTATTTTAATGTTACAATCAAATTTCATGGGGAACCTCGATTCTTTCTTGAATTTGATATAGCATTATGCTTGTTTTCTGTGTTTCTGCAGGCTAATTGAATTCGGGTTTGCATTAAGTTACTCTGATCTATTTAAGAGGATTTAATCGCTCCTTCAAGGAACCAGTTAAAAGGGGTTACACAATGACAACAAATATGTAATGAAAAATTGAAAAATATACTTGATATATTCAGTTTTGAATAACATAATAGGATTGTCTAGAGACAGAATGGCAACCTTCAATTATAGAATCTTCTTATTGATCCAGATATTTCCAAATTGCTATAATGTGTTTAAAAGGATTTTAATTCCTACTTGAAGAAACCAATTAAGAAAATTACACAAGAATAGCAAATGTGTCTGATGAATTTAGTATTCTTCTTGGAATAAATTTAAATAATAAGGAACACCTACTTAGAGACAACCGAATAATTTTTTAACTTAACAAAAAATTGAAATCAATATTTGAGTAACTAGATTAAATCTTCTTGTCCATTATATTTTTCCAAAATATTTTGCAATACATAACATAACATTCTGTTTCTGCAACTGATTACCCTATCTAACTACTGGAAATTTCCTAGCCTACTCCTACTCTTCCCTCTCTTTTTTTATTGATGATTTTATTTCATCTTACATATATACATTTTTCAAGGGTTACAACCCTTCACAACATCCGTCTCGTGTAATTATTATTTTCAAGACATCCCTTCGTTTTACTTATCTTCGGTAAAATATTTAATTAGTTACCTTTGGAAAATTAAATATTTTAATCTTCATCATTTTCATGAAAATTAATTCAATATTAATCTCTCTTTTTTGGAGATTTTCACATCACTTTCAATATGATCTTTGCGTAAAAAATAATTATCCTTTTTATAATCCTCTGGTAAAAATTGGTTCATTTTCCCTTTTGAACAATTTTTTCATGTGAGTAATAACACCAGATGTATCAACTCTTTTCATTTCTCGAAGAACACCTCTTCAATCATTGTTTTTTCATTCTTCTCGAGCAATCGGCGAGACTTAGCGTGAATCTCAATGACATTAAAGATAATCCTCGATGAATTTTTCCATGCTACATCGAGAGGACTTTACCTTGTCGGGGACCTCAAGATAACCTCTGCCGATATAAACTATCCCACTGATGAAATTCCTTGTTGGGATATTGGTATGAGTCTCTCATAAATCTTCTCATTGGCATGATCCACATGGTCGGGGAGATTTGAAAAAAATTCTCCGACTGCACATGTCTCGTGGATATATCTTTTCCATTGCTTTCACTATTTGGGTGAATCGACAAGACTTTCACTGAAAATTCTTTATCGGTGTGACCGATCAGGTCAATGAGACCTTAGGGATTCAACCCGATCATACATGCCTCCCCGACGCACATTATGTTACTATTATGTTCACTAGGGCAAGTCGGTGAGACTCTTCCCAAAAATATTCCCATCGGTGTAACTTATAAGATCAGTGGAATCTAAGGGATTCCAATCGATAATAGATGTTCCCCCAATATAACTTTTTCATTGCTTTGTCCATTCAGGTGGATCAACAAGATATTTTTGAAAATTATTTCATTAGTGTAGCTTATGAGATCAGTGGACTCTTTGAAGTCTTGTCCTGAGTGTACAAGTTCCACCGATAAGTTTGTTCACCTCCTTTTTTGACGAAAGAAGACATGTTTCTCGCTGATGATATTTCCATCAGTGTAACTAATGTGATCAGAACAAACTTGAGGGACTTGGTCCAATTATATAAGTTTGATTGACAAGTTGTTCACCCACTTTATTGATAGGAGGCAATATATTTCTGACTGAGGAGAAATCTATCGGTTTGACTTATGAGCTTGGCTTGGCTTGAAAAATTTTCTCCAACAAGCTTAATTTCGCTGATGAGTCCTCATGCAGTTGATGTATCAGTGAGACTCTCCTCGAAGAAAAATTCATTGGTTAACTTACTCTATTGGGGACTTCAAAACATTTCCCATTGATATGGTATCCCTTGTCAATATATTTCCATCGGTGTAGCTTGTAAAGTCAATGTAACTCAAAATTTACTCTCTGATTAACCTTCTTTCACTAATGAAGTCTCCATCGGCATAGCTTCCACACTCGGTATAACTTTAAAAAATTTATTTGACTGCTTTACCTAGGTCGATGGACCAACATCGATGGAATGCTAGGCCCTATCTTCCCGACTATGTAGTCCTCATAAATTATTGATCGATGTGATGATATGAACATTTCGCTGATATGCCAGAAATTCTTGAATTGAGAGACTATGACTTATGGGTTGGAGAGACATGTACTTAGTCACGCCGATATGAATTATTTGTTTAGAAGCTCCTACTCAATGATGAAGAAAGGGATTTTGGTGTGTCAAAATATCAAAGCAGATTGGACTTTGGATGAATATGGCATGTGAAGTGGATTATAACAATTTTGCTCTCAAAATATGGTAGCTTTGTGAAATTCATGAATCTAAGCTATTAAAAATGTGAGAATTTTTTGAGTCCCAACAGTACTAAAGCTCTCTATAGTTTTAATGCTTATCATATTTCATTCAATTGCACATTTGTTACAGTGTCTCATAAAACTTCATTGAAATTTGCTGGTCTTAAAGTGATTCAATGATGTTGGTCTTCATGTACACAATCTTATGAGTTGCACCTATTTTTTCTTCATGCTCTGATTGTTAAACAATGTTATTAATGTCTTTCACAAGTGAAAAATATCTCACACAAGTTATATTGGCATAAGTTGTTGAAATGAATTGAGTTAATGTTTTCATATCTTTTCTTACCTCTTTTCTTGAATGATCTCAAAGTAATTACTCTACTTTGTTATCAATAGAAAGAATATCTGAATTGAATGTCTTTGTCAAAATTTAAAAGGGCTTGAATTTTTAGGTCTATCCATCAGACATTGATTCACCTCCCCCCCTCTCATTGTCCATCCATACTCCAACAAGTGGTATCAGACCCATACCTATACATAAGTCTAACCAACTTAGGGTTTCTTGGTCATGGAGTATTTGTTATGGCTAAGTGCAAAAGAAACAAAGGTCAAAAGAAAGCCACTAGTGTCAAGCAAAAGGTTGAAACCAACCCTCATCAATTCTAGTGAAGCTTTGTCTCAAGAAATACCCCTACTAGTTGATACTAAAAGTAATCCTATAGTTGGAGAAGAATGAGATCACTTAGCTAGTGAAAATGAATGTGAAGGTGATGAGTTTTAGGCTGATTTGGAAGAAGAACTAC
This sequence comes from Sequoiadendron giganteum, assembly GCA_007115665.2. NCBI lineage: Eukaryota > Viridiplantae > Streptophyta > Pinopsida > Cupressales > Cupressaceae > Sequoiadendron > Sequoiadendron giganteum. The sequence goes on from CM021105.1 coordinate 229,539,188, forward strand.
TTTTTGCCTTAGATAAACTTAAGAGGCTTAGAAAGGAAAACTAGGATCTCAAGGTGCACTTACAAGAAAGTGTTGATGTCAATAAAGTTGTAATAAAAAATAATAATGATGATACAAAGGTTATTGAATTTCTAAAAACTCAAATGATTGATGGAAAAAGGACTGAAGAGGGATTGGAATTCAAGTTAAAAGACAAGGACGAATTGTGTAATAAACTAGAAAATGAGGTTGCTTCATTGAAGAAAAGTTTAGATAATGATTCCTTGTTAAAAGAACTAACTCTTAAAGACAACATGATTATAAGTTAGAAAATTAAAAATGAAGAATGTAAGAGGACATCAGATGTTGTAAAATCTGATTTGGAGGTTAAAAATATTGAATGTATAAAACTTGAATGAGTAGTTTCTTTAAGAAAAGAGCTTGAAAGTGTCAAGGTTCAATAAGGTAGAAATCAAAAATTTGATCGTACTACTAATCTATTGAATGAGATGTTGGGCAGAAAAAATAATTCTAAGGATCCTACTGAAGTGGGATATGAGGTTGGACAAAGCTCTATAGAAGAATCTAAACATGAGACAATGTTTGCTACTGCAGATGGAAAGGTGTTTACAGTCAAGAAAACACCAAGAATGAAGGTTGATATTGATCATCATATTGTTGCTGCTTAGAAAAAATATAAATTTGTTGATGAAATGAAAAAAATACCATCAAGATCTCCATTTATTAGGTATAACTACTCTCAATTTCATGGCTATTGCTATTATTGTCATGCTTATGGTCATAGAGAAAGAAATTTTAGAAGGTATATTGGAAGATATGATCATAGAAGTTTTGGAATGTCAAGAAAGTATGATTCCTCTAATCCTAAAATTAGTTATAATATCACATGATTTAAGTGTCATAAACTTGGGCATAAGGCACAAAAGTGTAGAATTAAGTTGAAGGCATCTTTTAAAAATAACAATGTAGATGAATTGACCAAGAAAAAGAAAGGGCTCATACAAGTTTGGAGGAGAAAACAAGACCTAGGAAATGATACTACTAAATTAGTGCATACTACACAAAATGAACCAATTGTTGCCTTAAAGGTTAGTATGAGGTAAGGGTATGTGCAGGATCATCATGGAAAAAATAGGCCCTTAAGTGGCAATAAAATTTAGAAAATCAGAGTTAGGCAACCTGATGTAAAAATTTGAATAAGTTATCTATATTATTTCAAACATATGTAAGAATAGAATTTGTAGAAAATTGAATGTATTTTCTAAACTACTAGTTTTATTTATTTATTTTTAAAATATATTTGGTGAAAATTTGAAATTTCAATGCAGTAGTACTTAAATTTCAGGGAAAAAATATGAAGTAGGTGTCTATCTGACCACCCTAACCACAATAAAATAATAATATTTTAGATATAAGTAGGGGACTCATGTCCCAATGTGATGCATATTTTTTTGTAATTTTTTTCTAATTAAATAATTAATTATGATTTTTTTGTTACAATTTCTAAAAAATATTAAAAACTCGTATGTTTGACCACCTTAACTTGGTCCAAACTTCATGAAATTCAATTTTTTTTTTTAATCCTATTGTATGTGAAGCATAGAATGTGACGCATGTTTTGGATTCAAAAGATGTGATACTGTTTGAGATCTATAGATTTTTTTCAATCAACCTATCAATCAGGACTTTAGTCATAATTCAAATACAAAACGAATAATAATTATCTATTAAATTCAAAGTAAAGAATAATTTATATTGGTGGAAAGTTGAGAATATCCTTTAAAAGCCCTTTTCGTTTCATCAATTTTGGGTTAAAAAAAGTCATCAACCACATGGGCCATCATATCACTTAGATAACACCACTTTTTGGCCCATCATGATCCTGCACATACCTGTAAGAGGGAGTTGGTTATTGTATTACTCTTCAAATCCTTAGATAAATTTTGAAGGTGTGTAGAATGATGCTTGCATTACAATGATAGTTCTCTATGATGTTGCAAAAATTGCTAACTTTAATGATGGAGTAAGTTGATTTTCAATAATAGAACTTTTTTTTTTATAGAGAACAGGTGATAAAATCTATGCATATGCAAACCTTTGAGTGATGGTGCAGTCTTTATGGGTGAATGATTGTTTGAGCAGAAAATTTATCTTTTTGCATTGTTTTCAGTAATCAAGGTGTGAGCTATATGTTATATGGAGTGATCTTTTATATCTAAAATAGTGTGGAGAATGTAAAATATTTGTGCATCTATGATCTTGAAGTTGTTGTAACAATGATGAGCTCTTACAAAGGGAAAAACAAATGTTCAAGACTTCCATGTGGTTTCTATGTCATTGTTTTACAATGTGAGAATTTGTTTATCTTAATAGTTTGTATCTTGTACACATAGTATCTTGAACTGAGAATGATGGACATTGGTCGCAGTGAAAAAACAAGGACTGTGAGGTCTTGAAAGCAAGCATAAAATATTAATTAGTGGTGGTACAAGGTATTTGTTTGAGTGATATAAATTAAATCATTCTTGGATCTTAACATAAGATGACTATGAACTATGATTTCTTGATGTGCATACCATTATATCTCTAATTTTCTTCTTTTAGCTTGTCTTAAATTTCAATGAATACAAAATACATCAAGCTGCAATATAGGGGTATTTGAAAAATACCATTGTTTGGATAGACCATGATACATATATAAATGTTACTGATTTTGGAAGTTTGTTTTTGTAGTCATTTGATTAACATGTTTTTGAATGAAAGTAACTCTTCTTTGACAGAGCCTCTACTTAATAACAATGGTATTGGTATTCAAATTGAAGAGGACAGTGCCTTGCTTCTTCAATAGCTTTGTGCTACAGTATTTTGAATGACAATATTATAGATTTTCATACTTTATATCAAAAATTTATTACATGAAAAATTCAAAAGAAGTTATTTCATGCTACAAGATGTTCTTCTGATAGATGTTAATATAAAGAGTTTTTGATATAGGTCATCTATGCTAGTTTGGAGTCATGTATTCATGATATAAGTTGCAAGGGGTTGCAGACTTAAAAAATGTATTGGTGTTTCTTTCCTTGGTCATGAGCATAATAGATTGTAGGAGTCCTCAGTCACTGAGATAGTGACTCATATTAGCATCTTGACACCGGTGTTGAAATTTTTATTGACAAGGGAAGTAGCATAAGTAATGATCCTATGTTTTCAAGAATAACTAAAAAATGGGGAGCAAGGATAATTATACCATGCTTGAAAGAGATTTGTAGTGAGATTCTTGAGAATCTTGTTTGCTTTGTTATCTCAAATAGGGGGAGAAGCTCATATGCTGTAGACGCTACCTTGCAAGTGACAAAAATTCTTTAGAAATGCAATTTGATACCTTGGTACATAGTTATTCATGTTGGTAACATTGTTTATACAGTTGATATTTGGTGCAGAAAGGTTATTTGATTTCTTATGTGATTAACACAAGGAGATATATGACACAAAGTTATTTGGTTATGATTGAAGTAATGATATGTTGATAATGTTTGTTTCTTGACTTCTCCTTCCAAATGGTTACTGTGTTGGTTGGTTTCAGTTGTTTATATTCATGGCATCTCACATTCTCTTCTTTCACTCTTTTCCATTGAGGAAAAAAGGGGGAGAGATGATATGTGTTTTTCCATCAAGGAAAAAGGAGGAGTTTGTTGGATTTTAGTTATTTATGTGTTAGTTTTTCCTTGATGCCAAAACTATTTTATGGGGTTCATCACATATTTGGTTCTATTCTTTGGATTCTTAGTCTGATGAATACATGATATGCATATTCACATGGTTGGTAATATGTAGATGAAAATATAATGATGACATGATCTTGATACATTACATGATGTTGCTGACACTTTTATTATTTTGACATGAAAGTACTATAGTCTTTGCATTTGAAGCATTTCAGATTGGATCAAAAGAAAAAGTGTTTCAAGGCAGTACTATAGTCTTTGCATTTGAAGCATTTTAGTTTGGCTCAAAAGAAAAAGTGTTTCAGGTATATGTGTGGCTTGGTCAATTCATTTTTTCATGTCTTTGCTAAGGTTATTAGAATTTGATTTATTATCAGCACGTGACACAAAAGTGGTTCAATCAAATCTTATTATAATCCATATTGTCAAAGAAATTGACATTATGCAAATCGCTTGAAAATTATTGAGTTATTTTTTAATAAGGTGATTTGGTTTTACTTGGGCTTATATTAACAAGGCTTTGGGCAACTTGTTTTGAAATATTTTTTGATCTTTTTTTAAATATATATGTGACATTGTTTAAGTCACTTTGTGGCTCAAGTCCTAAAACAGTCACATTATATTCATGTGACATCAACATTTTAAAAGTCTTTGATTTTCTAATAATGTTCGAGGGTTATTTGTAATGTGGTGATTTGGCACTAACAACCATCATTGAAAATGTATGCACATGTGGCATTGACAACTCATTGAGTTAATGATTCAATTCCATTATGTAAAGTCTTGGATAGTGGATTCTGAAGGAATTATGATGTTTTGTTTAATCATGCGGATTTCAAATGATTATGTTTTTGTGAAATCTCTTCGAAGAGACTTGAAATTTGATTTGGAAAAAGGTTTTCATTATGTTGTGAATATGAAAAAATGAATTATGGAACCCTAGCCGCCACAGTATATTGTTGTCTACAAATTTATTTAGCTTTCACAACCGACATGCTATTGTTATGTAAATTAGCTCATTTTATGAGCTTGGACGACACGTGGAATGACTTTGAGTTTTAAAATAGTTGTGGCTAAGATGGTGTTGACTTGAAGTGTTAAAACTTAGTTGTAAAGAGAAGTGACAACTTGTCTATGGAGGTTTTTAACTGGGTAGTTATGGATTTCGCAGATCGATTCTTTTGCTATTTGTTTGTTTATCTTCCTCCATAAGTAGGTATTAAAGTAAAATCTCTTTTTTTACGGGCTTTGAGACATTTGGCTTTAATAAAATTTGTTAAGGAAATAGTTTTGCAGATTAAAAGGTTAATGACATCGTTTTCTTCGAAACCCTTGACTATTTTTCTGCAAATAGGTAAAGAGATGATATGGGTAAAGAGTTAATATGCTTTTTTGTGTAGTCCACCTATCATTGCATTTAGGTATCTTGAATAAAACAATTATTACAATCAGTTTTATATGAAAGCTAGATGAAGATACATCGAAACATATGTGTATATTTGTATACCTATAAAAATAGTGGTTGATCACTATTTTAAGTTTGAGTTTTTAACAGAGTTATCATGCTAAATGTGTACACAAAATTTTGTAATTGAAGTTTTGCAAGTATGATGCAAAATAGAGTATATAGCTGAGATATTTGGAATTTTAGAGATTTCAGAATGAATCTAAGATATTGAATGTATTAGAATGAAAGTAATATGTGAATTGAATGAAACAGAGTAACCCTATGATATATTATTGTCCCAAGGTTTTGTAAGGGGTTGGTGCTCCTTAGAATGGGTGTTCCTAAATGTATAAGGGGTTGGTGCTCCCAAAGGTTGTAAGTGGTTGGTGCTCCCAAATTTTGTAAGGGGTTGGTGCTCCTAGAGTGGGTTTTCTGAAGTTTTCTAGTGAGGCATTGTAAATACTGGGTTTTTGAGGTTAAGCCAGTGAGGCATCATTTTCGAGTGGTTTTTATTTCCCAAGAGGGTTTTCCACTCAGGACATATAATGTGTTATGTGATGAGTCTTTGTGTGATTATTTTTCATGTCTATCTATTTTCCATAAGTTATCAAATACACTAATTTCTATTATCAATTCTTATTTTTGCAATGTTAATGTATTATGTTGTTACATGTACTTTCACAAACATATGTTGCAAGCTGGTTTAAAAGATCAATTTAACCAAACATTTTTTGTATGTCATGTTGAAATGCATCTAGTCTATCACATCACATGTTATTTCATTGATTCATAGTTCAAGATTGCTATGTTTTAATCTATCATAATGTAATAAATCTCTTTGTAGTTTCATGGCTTATCATATGTCATTTAGTTGCATAGTTGTTGCAATGTCTCATAAATCTGCATTGAAATATGATGGTCTTAAAGTGATTCAATGATGTTGGTCTTCATGTACATAGTCTTATGAGTTGCACCTATTTTTTCTTCATTCTTTGATTGTTAAACAATGTTAGTCATGTCTTTCACAAGTGCAAAATATCTCACACAAGTTATACTGGCATAAGTTGTCAAAATGAACTGAGTTAATGTTGTCATATCTCTGTTTAACTCTTTTCATGAATTATATCATAGTAATTACTCTGCTCTATTATCAATATAGATAATATCTGTTTCAAAATTTAAAAGGGTTTGAACTTTTAGGTCTATTCATCAGACACTTATTCACCCCCTCCCTCTCAATGTTTGTCCATACTCTAATAGGATGGAGGAAAATGTAGGGAGGAGATAGAGGGGTATGTGAGAGAGAGATAGGGAGAGAGGGAAGAAGGGAGAGAGAAAGGGAGTGGAGAGATAGAGAGTAAAGAGGAGAGAGTGAGAGAGAAAGATGATACAACTTGCTAACTACTAAAATTTGAATTGCTGATTATTGAAATTTGGCTATCTGGAATTTTTAAGATTTTTCAAAAACTATCATTTGAATTATAACTCCTAGAGACCTAGAAATACTCTCAAACATCCTGCCTATATACATGAAATATAGCTTTAAGTATAACAAAGTAAATGTCCATATGTAAATTTCAACTTATACTTAAATGTTTATTTCCTATATATAGTTTCACTGACAGAGAAAGAGAAAATGAAAGTTTCAAAAAATGCATTCCAAAAGTCATTGCAAAAAGAAAGAGTTCACAAGTTCATTCATTGCAAAATTCAAGCCATTTGGAGAGCACCAAATTTGGCACTCGTCAAAAAGGCTCGGTATTACCAAGCCTATTTGGCGAGCGCCAAATTTGGTCCTCTCCAAATTTGGCAATCGCAATATGGCCTATTATAGGTTCTTTTTGCAATTTGACACCAAAATTGTGTCACAGATCCATTCACTTACCCAACTACTAATATATAAATTATAAATATAAATATATTTTCTTATTAATATAATAGAATAATATATTATTAGAATTTTAAAATATGTGTATGTATATAAATATGTATATATGTAACTCAAGCCCTTGAAATTCAAAACCTATTTTCTAGAGAATTTAAACCATAAAGTATAATTTTTTATCAGTATTTGTCTAAAAGGAGTTCCTTATTTATCTAACATGTCCCTTATTCCTTTCAATATACCTCTATCTCTTGTCCAAAATTCAAACCACCAATTATAGTAGAGTGACAACAAGAGACATGTTGCTAAAATTTAGGTCTATCTAAGGCCAACAATTTAGAGTATAGACCCCCCTCAATTTACTAAACTATCTATGGGGAATATAACTTAGACATAATTTATATATCTAAAGATAATAAAGAGGATAGATAATAAATATTTAGTGTAAAATTATATAAAAATAAGAGAATATTTTCAAGAAAATAAAATCTATGAAAATGTATATATGGTCTTCTTATTTTTGCAACCCCTATAACACTAAAATATACTTCTTACTATGCTATAAGAGGATAATATTTCTAAATTTTATGTTGAGTGAATTATAGAGTGCATAGAAAGAGAGGGGATCAAGGAGAAAAATCATATGTATCAACAAGAACATGTTAGTTATAATATATATATAATAAAAAATAATTATCTAACTGATATAAACAAATTACATATTATTTATATTTTATTATTTATGTATATTGTATTGGTTTTAACTATATTTTGACATTTTTATTATATCACAATCTCATTATAAATTTAACCTAAATTACATAAATAATTCTTTATATTTTAATATAACAAACAAAGTGAATAATTTTGCTATGTTTTCCCTAGACAAGGCTGCTTCTAATGTTGGGTGTGTTGCCTCCCTTGAGGCCACTGCTACCCCATTTTTGGAAAAAACTGTCTTAACTATGAATTCTATTACTTTGGGATTTTCTTTGGATGCTTCAGTTGAAGTATCTATGGTTCCTCTTGTTTGTTACTCTGAAGGGGAGCCTCCCCCTTCCAATCAAAATATCTCAATTTTTGTTTCAAGTTCTTCTTGGATAATGATGCATAGTAAGAAGAAACATAATTCAAAGGTCACAGTTTCATTTAATATGCCTTGAGAGGCCATGTTGTTGGATTCTAGCTCTGATTCTTGAGCATTTTCTCTTTGGTTTCTATTTCCGCTCTGTCAGTTGAACAATTTCTCTTTGGTTGTTGTTTCTACTTTGTCTTTTTTTGGTAGCTCCTTCCTTACTATTGGTTTGTTTTTGTTGAGGACCTTGTCCTATTGTTTCTAACTAGGTTTTTGTATTTTTCCAACCTATCTTGTTGAGTTATTTTTCTCTATTTTACTTTTTAAGGGTTTAGGTCTCTTTCCTACTTATCTAATAGAAAACAAACAAAGTGAATAAAATATATAAACTATCAAATACAGGATTTAGAGACACATTTTTCACTCCAATATCTCATATTTATTTTTATAGTTAATTCAATTTCCCTTTCCTATAAGTTATGATAATTGGGTTTTATTTTGTCTATTCCTTTTCTTTCCCATAACTTTTTTTGTAAATTAAATCATAATTTTTTTTCAATATCCGGTGGACTTAGTAGAAGGTGTTTCAATTGAAGAATGTTAAATAAAACCCACCTATGTGGTACACCCCTATGATAGTCTTTTATTATCCTATTCACATGTTAGAATTTAGATCTCAAATTAGTCAACTTCATATTATCTCCTTAAAACTCAAATGTAATCACCAAGAGATAAGATTTTATGTGTATTTAACCTTTCAATTATATTTTTCAAAATATAATAAATATTATTTTTAAATATATTTTACAAGAAAAATAGATCCATTAATAAAATATCTATTTTGAGAAATTGGAATTATGAAAACTAGGTTAAAAAATTCAAAAAAATGTATTGTACTCCACATCCATGCCATTGTTTCAACCAAAGAAAAATTAATTTCAACAAAAAAAAGGAAAGAGAAATATATGTTAAAATATAATAGTAATTTTTTATTGGTACCAATAAATATTAATAAGTGAAATATTTAGAAAAACTAGCAAAAGATAGTCACTCTCTAGATATTGGAGTTAATCTAATTCTAAGAAATGTTGGAAAGATTTTAGTTGTACAAAAATTTATGTGTTATGATAATGTATTATTCACTATCTAAAATAATTAAAAAAATAATTGAAAGATATATGAAAACTTAATAAAATCACTATTTATTTGGTCCAATATTTGAAAAATATAAATTTGGCATAGATACAAAATAGGACAAATCACTATTTTACATTATCTTCAAGATTTTGATTGTTTGTTAGTATAATTGATAAAATTTGATGAATGTTGACTTTTATAGCCATCAAAGTTGAAAAGTGTGATGCACTATTTCACTCCACTATGAACCTACCTCATCTTCTTAACACTATAGATTTTAGATTCACTCCACTAAGGGATTCAAATTATTCTTTATTATAGGTGTGAGAGAGGTGGACCATCCACTACAAGGCCCCAGGCCATGAAAGGCCAAAAGAAGAAAGGCTAACCTAAGGGGAAGTTAAGATGACGAGGATGAGAATGATGAGGATTATGCATCCTTTGATCACTCGACAATCTTGAATTTTGGAAGGAGACTATATGAGTTAGCCTTCAGAGTTGGATTTGTGTCTTAGGAAGCTCTCTATTTGAGGATAGAAGCATAGTTCCAGGATGATAGCACAATGCACTTCCATCTCACAGGTGCAATGGCATCTGTACAACCAGAGAATCGAAAAGAAAAAAATCTAACTCTGAAAAGGAAACTATAAACCTAGTCTAGAGATGTTTGAAGTGATAAAATGAGATTAAGTAAACAGAAATGCAGATACGAATACGATAAAGGAAATGTATTACCACCAAGGTGACGAAGATGATCTCATACAATGTTCTCCTCTCCAACTTTCTCCAAGTTCTCTCCACCTGCACACAATAAAGGGAGAAATTGTTGGGGTTATATAGGGGCATGCCTCAGTCAGACCCTTGTCTTGGTGTCTCCACCTCCATGGATAGCCATGTTTGGAATAGTAGAGATAAACGATAAAGAAAAGAAACTACAAGCTATGTAAACACAGAAACACTACAAGCATTACGTGCTTACTCAATTAAAATAAAGAGGAGAGATTGTAGGATCTTACCATCTTCATCCAAAGCACTCAAGGCACATGGAGGAACAAATGACATGGAATCAAGCCTCTATTTCCATGATTTCTATCATGTGCTCGCCCTATTGGAGTGACGGATTAGTGGATTGTTGCAATGGAGTGAAAGAATGTTGCTACAAATCTTGAATGGGTGTTGAAAGAATGGAAAAAATGTGAAGTGATGAACTCAATATCTCTCAAAACTTATCTCAAACTTCTAATGAAGAGAGATATGGATGGAAGAGTGGAGATTATGAAGATATGGATGAAAAACAACCATATTCAGGTCGACCAGTTGAAGAGGGATGTTACTCATTGACTTCCAATAAAAAATGTAATGCATTTGCAGTCTCCAGTTGCATGAATTTGCCAGGGATGTAAGAAATCCACGTGGACATTTGCATGCCATGCAGGTGTCCCTAACATAAATTCCTCTGCCGACACACAAAATAGGAGCCAAGTGGAATTCAAGGAGTGGTCTTAAGTGGAATTAAACCTTTGCTTTTTATTTTCCAAAGTGTTAAGGGTCAAAATGGAATTTGTGTTAGGGGTACAAATTCATCTTGATACATTTTTTCCCCAGTTTAGCAAGCACGAGTACTGATGAGTGCTTTAGTAAAGTAGAGTAGTAAATAATTCAAAAATTAAGAGATGTATACCTAAACTAATGAGGAAGCAAAGCACGGTTTGGTGAACCTAGAAGTCCAATAAAGGAATTCATAGTTCCACAGAACTACAAATCTGAAGCATAAAAGTACCTAACAGGTTCATAGTCCTGTACGGGTGGTATCCTTCAAGAACTCTCACATGAAGGAAACTAGGACAAGAACTTTACAACCCTGCAAATATACAAGGAAGGTATCCCTCAAGAACTCTCACATGAGGAAGACCTAGAAAAACACCTCATAGATATGTAGATCTACAAGGAAGGTATCCCCCAAGAACTTTCACATGTAGGAAGTTGAGCAAAGGAGACTTCACAGAGCCAGAGATGGTGATATGTTTACCTGAAAATAAAACACATCAGGAAGTGGCCGCATAGGCCAGTGAACAGAAATTCATGTAGACCATCGCTAAGTTGTAAGACTTTCAAAGGGGTCCCTTGTGAACACTTCAAAAGGAAGGATGATCCACTCAAGGGATGCACTATTTGAAAGGTAGGGTCTAGTCAAGCTACCCCCAAGCTAGATGTGAAGATGCAAAGATGGTCTAGTTGGGTTGACCTCAGACTAGACATCGAAATGTGAAGTCAGTCTAGTTAAGCTGCCCCCAAGCTAGATGCCATATAAAATTTTTGAAATTTTTTGAAGGGCTCCCTTGGGAACCCGACATGAAGAGGTGGGGTCCACTCAAGGGAAAATTTGTTCAAAAATATTAATGTCTTCCTTTTCAAATCAGTTCATCATCAAGGAATCCCTTTGAATGATGTTCACTTCATCAAGGAATTTGAAAGGAAGGAGAGGTGCTCATGCGAGGGGAACTAAAGTCTTTGAGAAAAAATTCATTTGGCATGAATGTGTTTTCTAAAGACCAAGAGATGTAGAAGTAGCGTTGTCACACATGAAAGGGACAACTCAAGCAAAGAACAGAGAAAGATAAAGATAAAGAAAAAAGAAAAAGGGAACACACACAAAGGGCATAGGGGTAGCTTGATATTTCAGGGTCAGAACTACTTCTAGAATATATATAAGTATAATAATAGTATTTAAATGAACTGTCTTCAACCCCCTACTATATTAGGCCATGTGAAGAATTCATGAGAAGAAAAAGTAAAATAGAAAATTGGGTCAACATGGAAGGAGGCCTAAATTCTCCCGATGCTTTGCATTGTCCCCAATTTACTGAAATTCGATCACAAACATGGAAGAATGATCACACATATAGAGGAATATTTACAATGCAAACACCATGCCTATATCCATGCACCAACAGGGGTGACAAGGGTCATCCAGACACATGTAGCATGATCATGGTGGAAGCACATGTCACAACATGCACACACATCTAATCTAAAGATCAAGAAGAGGGTCTCCCCCTAACACTAGTCGACCAAGAGGTCATCAAATTCCCACTCTAGATCCTCAAAGGAAGGAAGATGAGCTTTCAATGTTGTAATGTTAAGGGGAGAATCTTTTTATCCTCCTGCAACAAGTTCCAAAGTAGAGGGGCATGTAAGGTCTCTGTCACTTAGCTCTTTTGGGTCTAGGGTCAATGACCTAACAAAGATTGCTGAAACTGTCGAGAATTTTTCCAGCGAGTTAAACATTCATTTAACAGGAGTGCCATGTTTCACCATGGTAGATGGAGGATTTTGTACCCAAGGTTCAATGCTAGGATCACCTAGAGACTCAAGAGCAGTGAAAAACTTGGGGGAGGCTAGGACTGGTTCTGTGACTAAGACAAAACAAGTCAATTTGGGGCCACCTTTTAGAGAAGGTGGGATCTTCTTTCATCCTCCATTGCTAGAGGAACCATGCTCTACCTTCCTCTTCATTAGAGGAGGTGAAATCCCCATAGATGAAATAAGGAGTGTCAAGGAGGAGGAGGAAAGAGCCACAAAAAACACAATTGAAGTGTTAACCATGTCCACAAGCTTTGAGAAAGGCATGAGATTCGAGATGAAATTCTTCAAGGGCAGCTCCATCGAAGGAGAAATGAACACTTGCACCCTTCTAGGTGCAGGTGCACTCAAAACGGGAGCCGAAAGAGGTTCAGGGTGGAAAGAGGAGGACATAGCAGGAGGTTTGGTCTTCTCTTCATCCTTATTCTATAAGGTGGCTTTCTTTTCTAGGAGAGCCTTTTGTCGACGCTTATGCTCACACGCAAGGAAATTTCTACGACTCTTCACACTAGAGGGTGGAACTTGTGAAGGGACAAAAGGATCCTGCTCAGCCATGGGAGTGTCCTCCACAACTGTCTCTAGTGGAAAGGAAGATTCCCCACTGGAAGGAGGAGGGACATGCTTAGAAATGGCGGGAGGAGTTGACTCTACCACCTTGGAGGTGGATCCTTTCCTATTCGATGGAATATGAAGAGGTCGAGGGGAATACTCTCTCTACGAACCTTTATTTCTTTTCTACAAATAGTACAAGGTCCTGAGGACCCGTTAGGGGGATCTGATAACTTGACTTTCGGCCTTTTCCAAGGAGGCATCATCAAACTTAGCAAGTAGAGTTTGGGCTTGTTCATCCAATACTCTTCCCAAGACATAGGAGTAGATGAGTCAACTCGAGAGAGAGAGAGATTCTCTTTTCCCTTTCAAGAGGAGGAGGCAACTGGCTGCTCCACCATGGGAAGGGTCAACTTTGGATATCCCTTGCCCCCAATTTTGTACTTCACATAGTTCTTGTAAAGTAGATCAATTATTTGCGGGAGCGGACTAACCGGAGTGGACCAAAAGTGATCCAATGAATATCCTCCATGACATACCACATGTTGATATCTAGTGTCATGCACTACATGCATGACACCTTCATGGGAAAACTTAAGGCACTTATGAATCACCCCATTCACGTAAACTAGCCAAGGTATGCCTAGCTTCACTCTGAATAGGTCTAACTCAGGGATGACATCAAAGACCGTGTCTACACTCCTAGGTCCAACTAGGATGAACAACGTTATCAATCCATAAGGTTTGAGAAATTCCATCATGCATGTTGATGATGAAATTTTGTTTGTCATATTCCTCCCTCTATAGGGAGTTCAAGAGTAATGTATCCTCCATGACAACATTCACTCTACTCGTAGGGTCGACTAAGACCCCTGTCACAATGTTACCATTGAGCCGAGTGGGAATATAAAGTGGAGAAGGCTTGTTGTTTGTTGGAATGTCTTGTGAGGTAGAGGTTACATCCGACAATCCGGTCAAAAGATGAGTAGAGGGAGTAATAATAACCATGTTAAAATACACCTGAGGGTGAGAAGTAGAATCAGTGGGATCGATAATCATGTTAGCAGGATGTGATGAAAATGGGTTCATGTATATCTGAAAATCACTATTAGCTTTTGCCACTGATTTGTTTGTATTGTGTTTACTCCCATCAAGATGGATAGTATTTTCCTCAATGTTATCCTATATCGCATGATGTAGGCGCATGCAAAATTCGGTATCATGTCCATTAACTTGATAGTATTGAAAATACGGTTTTTCTTCATAAGAAATAGGGTATGGTTCTCTAACTGATTTAGGAGGTGTTAGGGTAAGGATCTTATCCTTCATCAACTTCTACAAGATGGAAGAATAATATTCTGATATTTTTTCATATTTGATGTTGTTGTTATCTACAATGGCTAGTACATTCGCAAAAAATTTACCTCTTCTTGAGATTGATACGATAGATCTTCCTTCAGAATGAGAGCATGAGGGAGGACCCACAAACTGAACCACCATTTTTTGATATTCTTGTAGAGCCACACACAGATGTGCAAAAGAGGGATACTTCATGAGGGTGAAATTCTCTTGCCAATGTCTCTATAAATTCCCTATGAAGACCTTTTATACATCAGAGTTAGGTAATAGATATGAGATTTGTGAGAAGAGATCTTAGTAGCATGCTATAAATTTTGTAACCTTTTCATTGTCTCCTTTTTTGCACCAAACAAGGTCTAAGAAGGTCATCTTCGGTCTGATATTGGCTTGGAACTATCGCAAGAACTGGTTCACAAACTAATCAAATGTGAAGATGGAATTATCGGGAAAAGAATAGTACCAATCTAGTGTTGTATCTTTGAGGGATTAGGGAAATAATTTAGCCATCAATGCATCATGATGGAAGAAATTTGTGTGCAAGGCATTAAAGGAAGATACATATGTTTGAGGGTCCCCTCTACCACTGTATTTCTCAAATTTTGGAATCCCTATCCCTAGCAAGAATGGAGTGTTTAAAATTGTAACCAACAATGAGCTATGTTAGGAGAAAGGTTGAAAGATAGGTTGGGCTGAGGCTTGGGAAAGGTTTTCCAACTATTTCTACATTTGCCCCATATTCTGAAGGAGGGTATTCATAATAGGGTCATTAGAAGACATAGTACCACCGAAACCACCTCCAGAGCCACTACCGTGACTACCACAAGAACCGTCACCGATGTGACCTCCACCGGCACCACCACTTGAGCCGTAACCAATGCGACCGCCACTAGTGTGACTTCTATTGGAGCTACTGCCAGAGCCAAAGTGACTACCATGACTTCCACTAGCACTGCCCCCACCAATGTCACCTCCACATCTGAAATTTTTGCCGCCGAAGCCTCCACCCATCATTCTACCAAATCCTCCACTATCAGAGGTGATAGAAGGGGTGAAGTGGAAACCTAAAGGATTATTATTTACTTTGATAGTATATAAAATTTTAGAAGTAGAGGGTATATTGACTGAGGGGACCGTGTCAATCATGTACATAGATATAAGAGGCATCAACATCTCCAGTTGCCTCTCGCGTTCCTCAAAGAGGCTGAATCATATCATGCGACAAAAACTTGAGGGGGCACATGCTTTAGCTAAACTAGAAAGACTAGCCAAGAGTTCTACACCTATTTGGTCCTTTCCCACCATGTATCTTTTTTCACTGATCACCTTAGCAACCCTAGCTAACTTTGGGTTGCCTCCCAGGAGATTTTCCAATGCACCTAACCCTTTATCAAGAATAATGACATACTCAGAAGGGACACAAATACCTCATGCTCATCTAAAGATGAAGAGGTTGGTGATGCAAGAGGAGTAGGGACGTGATCGGTTTCGTTAAGAAACCTAAGTTCGCCTCATGATACTTTCTCTTGTGCGGACAACCCAACTGTAGAACTAGAGGATACCTTCATCTTGTCCATTGAAAGGTATCACATAATTCTTCTAACAATATTCCTAGAGGTAGTAGATTGGGCCGTGAAGCTCATAAACTTTCACAACACACCAAGGTACCATGACCAAGAGGTATATGCAAAAAAGTTTAGGATGCTAACAAATGGATAGACATGGGTTGACGTCAGATTCACCAAAAATGTGAGAGAGGGACCACCCACTGCAAGGCCCTAGGTCACGAAAGGCCAAGAGCAGAAAGGCTGCTCTAACCCACCTCAATTTAAGGGGAAGTTAGGATGACAATGATGAGAATGATGAGAATTATGTGTCCTTCAATCACTCTGCAATCCTGAATGTGGGAAGGAGACTAGATGAGTTAGCCTTCAGATTCAGATTTGTGTCTCAGGAATCTCTCTATTTGAGAATGGAAGTGCAACTCCAGGATGAAAAAATGACACATTGGCATCTCACATGTGCATTGTCATTCATATGACCAGAGAATCGAAAAGACAAAAATCTAACTCTGAAATGGAGACTATCAACCTAGTCTAGAGATGTTTGAAGTGATAAAACAAGATTAAGTAAAGATAAATGTAGATACAAATATGATATAGGAAATGTATTACCACCAAGGTGACAAAGATGATCTCGTACAATACTCTACTCACTAGCTTGCTCCAAGTTCTCTCCACCTACACACAATAAACAGAGAAATTGTTGGGGTTGTATAGGGGCCTACCTCAGTCAGAGCCCCATATTGGTGTTTCCACCTCCATGGAAAACCATTTTTGGAATAGTACAGATCAATGATAAAGAAAAAAAACTACAAGCTACCTAAACACAAAAACACTACAAGTAGTATGTGCTTGGGCGAGTGCATGGAAATGGGTAGCAATTACATGGACACCCTCAAAAAAAAGTTTGAAAACCATAATGCGAGCTTGTTATAACACAGTCGTGTTATATCCCAGTTAAGCCTAGGTTAGGTCTTGGAAACTACAAAGAAATAACACGAGCGCATTATAATGTGCTCGCATTATTTACTGTTAAAAGCAAAAAAAAATGCAAATCTCTCATTTGCATTTCGACTGGTTTTTTTGTTGCACCCACAACCAAAAACCCCACAATATCGTGCTTGCATTCTAGGAGGAGAATCTCTTCACCAACAATCCATATTTCTTCACAACGATGGCACCACGATGACGAGGAGCTATGAGAGGTAAGGATTCTATGGTTTTTGTTTTGAATTTGTTAGTTTTAGGTTGAATTTGATATCTATTTGTTTGAATTTTTAGGAGATGCAAATCAACCTGCAAACCCTCAAAATCCTCAACAGGAAGACCAACCAAATCCTCAAGATCAAAATCAACCACAACATCAACCTCCTCCACCAATAACTCGACCCCCTCTTGGCACTCAACAAAATTTAATGAGTGAAATTGAGAACAACAAAAAACAAATTGAGGATTTGATCAATGGGTTGAGTGATCCAAATGGTTCAACCACAGAAAGAATCACCCTAGCAAATTCATTGAAAGATATGTTAGAAAACATAGATTCAATTAGCAAACAAATAACTGGATGGGAAGATAGGAGGCAAGCGACTAGGGACTATTATGCAAATAAACTATCATACAAGGATGTGAAGGATTTAAAAATTACAAAAGGTGATTTGTGCTCATTATTCATCGACCCACGCACAAATCAAAATCTTACCCTCAATGCGAAGAGGTTTCCTATCCATTGGTGCCACCACCGATAGATTAGGGACTGATTTTATGATAGGTAGTACATGGTCTTTGATTACCCACTATGCAACAATTGCGAGGTCCCACAATATTTCCTTAGGAAACTATACAATGAGTTCATATTGAACAAAATCCCAAATTATTTTGATATGAGGGATTTCTCAGGGAGAGATGAGGGGTCAGCTCAGGATAGACCTGGTGCACAGCTAGATCCTACGCGGCAAGGTAGATGATCTCTCACTAGGCCACCTCGTGAGCACATTGTTATGCCTTCTGTCATGAAGGAAAGTGTTGATGTAGAGACATTGCATGCAATCAACACTTTTACCCAAAGTTTCATCCATCATACTAGCCCTATTCTACAGCGCCATCTAGAGGAGTCTTCAAGTGGTGGCCTTTGAACACATGTGTGTCAATCTTGCAGGGATACTTGTTCACATGACCCCACCGAACCTCAAGATATTGGTACACAAGATCTATCTACAACTATGGAGATGGAGAGGGCAACTGACATTTTACATGAGGCATATGACATTGATAGTTAGGTAAACATTAGTGCATGTGTTCATTGAATTTAATTTATTAATTTTAGATTTTGAAATGCAAGATTAACTAAAAATGTTTTATGATTTTAATAAAATTGCAAGGTCACAGTGTTGAGACTAGTTACATCGGCCCCCCACCAACCTATTTCTGTAGTACACCTATCGCTAGGGTGTGTAACTAGTAAACAATTATAAATTTATTGCATTTTAATGGAATTGTTTTACGAATGGTAATTTAATATGCAATTTTGGATGTTGAACAGACTAATATTGGAGGTTTTGATGAAACACTTCCCAGTGGCAGTGGATTTACTCAAACCTTCACACAGGTAATAGAATAAAGAATTTAACTAATGAATCAAGTACTTAATAGATTTGTGTAGTTTATACATTCACATCGTTGATTACATTGAATAATTTGTTGTTTTATTTTCAGTTGTTGCGAGACAATACACCTCTGAATGTGATGAGGGAAATGGATATTGGTGTGACATCTACTAGACAATCCTCGATGGCTCTAACAGAAGAGGTATGAGGAAAATTAGTAAATTTCAATTTACATTTGTTGTTATAGATTTTATTTAGTGAAAAATAAAACCATTATTGATTCACGTAGTTTAATTTATATTTGTATGGTTTATATAGGGCTTGAGCACACTTGAGCATGGGTGTGAGAATATTTCCCTCATGGAGAGAGATTGTGAGATGGCTGTAAGTGATTATTTTGTCAAATATATCATTTTTTATAATGTAATTTCTATATATTCATGTCTTTACTTTTTATTGTAACAGTTAAAACTTCACTATGAACTAAACCCTAGGAGTAGCAGGAGCACTCCACGAGCACAGAAAAATGAGTGATAGACCTATCGCCATCTGAGCGAAAAGGAAAGGGAAATATTTTATTTCCAGGGCATGGAGAGCAATGACTTTTGATTCTAGAGTCCTTTGTTGTATGACTGCATGGCAGTTTTGTACATAATTTTTATTGGACATATTTGACATTATATGCCTAGATGGCATTCTCGTAAGCCTATATGGCTATTTTGTACATATATTTCATACTTATATCGACATATATTGATGTATGCCTACATGGATATTTGGTTAATACAAATATCTTTTATTGATGATTGTCCATATTTTCATTCTAAATTGATGGTTCAATAGATATGAGTTACATGTATACAAGTGTATACTTTACAACTTACATGTATACTTTGTGACTTGTGTGCATTAGAATGTATACTTTGTGGCTTACATATTTTCATGCATATACCTTGTATTCATGCATATACTTTGTTTTAATTTGTGTATACTATATATTCGTGTGTATACTTTTTGAGGCTTACGTGTTTTGAGTACTTGTACTTCCCTTATTGACATGTACATGTTTGACTTATTCATCTGTATAATTATTAATTGGTTAGCCCTAGAATTGATCTATGTCATCCTCAATGCATGATCCTTGAGATGGAGTAAGAACACCCTCAAGGTCAAAAGGAGTTTCACATGCATTCTTCATAGGCTCATTTTGGTAGTGAAACCAAAAACCTCTTGCATCATTGAAACGGTTTTTTTTTCCTTTATAGCAGGTCTGAAGCCATTATCATTCTTCATCAGTTCTTCATGTATCCACTCCCCATTAATGGTTGTATCATGACCTTCATGAAACCAATCACTTATCTCATTTGTGATAGAAGAAATGTATGAATATTTATCTTCCTCCTTATAAACCATTCATTATCATGAGAGATGGGTTCTTGTGAACCACTACTGATGAATCATGGGTCAATGAGTTTGACTTGTAAAACTACATGATTGAATCTTGATAGCAATATCACAATATTTATATATCTAAATGTGTTATTTCCTTCAGCTAAAATTTGTGCTTATACTTATGTGATTGATGTATGTTTGTGTATGGGATCATAGTAATATCTATTTTATGATGCTATTGTGTCTTTAAGGTTTATTTATTAAAGGGTGCATGAAACAATTTTTAAATCCTTAAAAATCTTTGAATTTCTTAGGTTTTTCTATTTGTCGAGTTTGGGCTCTGAGCCTTTTTCCAAGTCAAAAAATGGCTTGTCAAGTCCAAGGTGAGTCCTAGTCTTGTAACACTAGTGTGAACACATCAAGGAATAATGTATATGCTGATGAAGAGAGAACCCATCCTTGTTTCCAAACAAACCATGGTATAGATATGGTTGGTCGAGATAAAACATCACTCTTCTAGATAGTTCGAACCATAATCTTTCATGGCTACAAACACACCTTCATTATATGTGTGTTCTTGATCCTACTGAAGAAATGGTGGAACATTTTGTAGATCAAATATTGCAACCCTAAGTCCATAAGAAGGTTACTTGTCCTAATTTCTGCAAATTTCTTTAAGATGTTCATCCTTCTTGAGTAATGTGAACTATTGATGTCATCTAGATCTTTGAAACTATTTGCAATCATGTGCAATATTGTAGAAGCTAGAGCTATATCTAATACTACAAATGACTACTCAATGGAATCCTAATAGCAATATAACAATTTGATACACTGTAGAAAATACCTCCTACTTATCAATTGATGAGCTAAAGGGGCTCTATAATGAATGTTTCATAAGGCACAACACTTGTGGAAGGTTTTGCAAATGTGGTTGCAAGCTAAGTGGGCTTAACCTTGGGGAAAAAACTTCATGGTTAAGCACTTGACCTAGAGTATACTGGAATGGGTGACCTCCCGAGAAGGCCTAGTGCCTCACCTCTATGAGCATCACCTAGATGCAATGAGTGCTAACTAGGCCATTAAATATCATTTCAAATTTGTTGCTTTAAGCAACTTTAGACTCCTCCAACCTAAGGGATCGACCTGGTGGAACATAGCTCAGGGCGATTCCACATGTTTTAGTGAAAAAAAGGACCATGCATAGCATAAAAATACCTATTTGGACATGTTGGAATAGTTTGCTTGATCACACAAGTTGCAGAATGAAAGTTGCACCACTTTGCACTGCTTGCATTTGATTCGTTTTCCATCAAGTGAAAATCTGCCACCACTGGAAAACCACTCCGAGATAGCCAAAACTGAGAGAGCTTTTTGTAGATAGGCTCAATGCAATCTTATAGGATAAGATGAGAAGTTTTTAAGCATCATAGTATCTAAGTAATAGCATGCTGAAGTTTGCAGCCATTTTGCACTTTGGACCCTTAAGGGATCGATCCGGTGGAACATAGCTCAGAGCGATTCCATGTGTTTCAGTGTGAAAGAGGACAATTCCTAGGGTAAAAATACCTATTGAGATGTGTTGGAACAATCTTCTTAGTCACACGAGTTGCAGAGCGAAAGTTGCACCACTTTGCAACTTTGCGCAGCTTGAATTTGACACGTTTTCCATCAAATGAAAATTCGTCGCCATGAGAAAACCACTCCAAGATAGCCAAAACCAAGAGAGGTTTTTCTAGAGGGGACCAAGGCCTTTTTGTAGGATTAGATGAGAATTTTCTAAGTATCATGGTATCCAAGTAATAGCATGTTGAAGTTTGCAGCCATTTGCACTTTGGGCCCTTAAGGGATCGATCCGGTGGAACATAGCTCGGAACAATTCCATGTGTTTTGGTGTGAAAGAGGACCATTCCTAGTATAAATATACCTACTAAGATGTGTTGGAAGAGTTTTCTTGGTCACACAAGTTGCAAAACGGAAGTTGCACCACTTTGCAACTTTGCACTGCTTGCATTTGATGCTTTTTCTATCAAGTGAAAACCCGCCACCACGGGAAAACCACTATGAGATAGCCAAAACCGAGAGAGTTTTTTGTAGAGGGGCTCAATACAATCCTATAGGATTAGACGAGAAGTTTCTAAGTATCACAGTATCCAAGTAATAGCATTTTGAAGTTTGCAACCATTTGGCACTTTGGACTCTTAAGGGATCGATCCAGTGGAACATAGCTCGGAGTGATTCCACATGTTTCAGTGTGAAACAAGATAATTAATACCATAAAAATACCTATTAGGATGTTTTGGAACATTTAGTTTGGTCATACGAGTTGCAGAGCGAAAGTTGCACCACTTTGCAACTTTGCACGACTTGAATTTGACACTTTTTCCATCAAGTGAAAATCTGCCGCCATGAGAAAACCACTTCAAGATAGCCAAAACTAAGAGTTTTTTTTCTAGAGGGCTCAACACCTTCTTGTAGGATCAGACAAGAAGTTTCTAAGTGTAACGGTATCCAAGTAATAGCATGCTGAATTTTGCAGCCATTTTGCACTTTGGACCCTTCAAGGATCGATCCAGTGGAACATAGCTCAGAGTGATTCCACGTGTTTTGGTGTGAAAGAGGAACATGCCTAGTGTAAACATACATATTTAGATGTGTACAAATAGTCCTCTTGGTCACACAAGTTGCAGAATGAAAGTTGCACCACTTTGCAACTTTGCACTGCTTGAATTTGATGCTTTTTCCATCAAGTTAAAATCCACCGCCACGAGAAAACCACTCCAAGATAGTCAAAACCGAGAGAGGTTTCTCTAGAGGGGCCCAATTCCTTTCTATAGGATTAGACAAGAAGTTTCTAAGTGTCGAGGTATCCATGTAATAGCATGCTAAAGTTTGCATCCATTTTACACTTTGGACCCTTAAGGGATCGATTTGGTGGAACATAGTTCAGAGCGATTCCATGTGTTTCGGTGCAAAAAAGGACTATTCATAGTGTAAAAATACCTATTCGGATGTGTTGGAATAGTCTTCTTGGTCACACAAGTTGTAGAATGAAAGTTGCACCACTTTGCACTACTTGCATTTGATATTTTTTACATCAAGTGAAAATTTGCCACCACTGGAAAACCACTCCGAGATAGCCAAAACCGAGAGAGGTTTTTGTAGACAAGCTCAATGCAATCCTATAGGATTAGATGAGAAGTGTCTAAGCATCATGATATTTGAGTAATAGCATGCTGAAGTTTGCAGCCATTTTGCACTTTGGACCCTTAAGGGATCGATCTGGTGGAACATAGCTTGGAGCAATTCCACATGTTTTGGTGTGAAAGAGGAAAATTCCTAGCATAAAAATACCTATTTGGATGTGTTGGAATAGTCCACTTGGTCACACAAGTTGCAGAGCAAAAGTTGCACCACTTTGCAACTTTGTACAGCTTGAATTTGAAACTTTTTCTATCAAGTGAAAATCTGCCGCCATGAGAAAACCACTCCAAGATAGCCAAAACCGAGAGAGGTTTTTCTAGAGGGTCCCAACACCTTTTTTTAGGATTAGATGAGAAGTTTCTAAGTGTCATGGTATCCAAGTAATAGCATGCTGAATTTTTTAGCCATTTTGCACTTTGGACCCTTAAGGGATCGATCCGGTGGAACATAGCTTAGAGCGATTCCACGTGTTTCAATGTGAAAGAGGACCATGCCTAGCGTAAAAATACCTATTCGAGTGTGTTAGAACAGTCTATTTTTTCACACAAGTTGCAGAACAGAAGTTGCACCACTTTGCAACTTTGCACTGCTTGCATTTGATGCTTTTTCCATCAAGTGAAAATCCACCACCACGGGAAAACCACTCCGAGATAGCCAAAACCGAGAGAGATTTTTTTAGAGGGGCCCAATGCCTTTCTATAGGATTAAATGAGAAGTTTCTAAGTGTCATGGTATCCGATTAATAGCATGCTTAATTTTGCAGTCATTTTGCACTTTGGACCCTTAAGGGATCGATCTGGTGGAACATAGCTTAGAGTGGTTCTACGTGTTTTGGTGTGAAAGAGGACCATGCCTAGCATAAAAATACCTATTCAGACATGTTGGAACAATCTTCTTGGTCACAGGAGTTGCCAAAAAATGTGTACAAATTGTTTACATGACCTTTATATGACCTTTTTCACATTGTTTACATTTCAAAATTCAAAGTTTACAAATTTTCCTACTCAAGCCATTTACAAAACAAGGTGCTACTATACCAAACATGAAATCCAACCTTACAATATTTGAGTATATCTCATTATGCAATTAAATATTATTACAATGCCTTTGGCACTTCGTTCTCTCAGATCTTTGACAATGTCACTCATACATTCAATATTCTCTTTAAATGTCTACATCATAGGTGCTCATTATGAGGTTAACTTCAAATGAGTAACTTGAGATTCCCTCGCTAAGCTTCAAACACTCTCTTATAATGGCTTGAAATCAAAATTGAGATTTGTCAAAATCATCAAAATAAGTATGTTGCATTTCTTTTTTGGCTGAGATTCTCTTTGATGGCTCTTAAATCAGCATTTTCTACAACGAAAAATCAATCAATTTTTAGTAGTTTACTTACAAATACGCAAAGTAAAAGAGAAAAAGAAAGAGCATCCAAAATGGAAATGAAATAAAAATAGATGGAAGGCACTTATAGATGTTGCATGCAGGCATCAAAATAAGGATGTTGCATTGCTTTTTTGGATGAAATTCTCTTGGATGGCTCATATATCTTTTTTTTTTTTTTGCAAGGGGACACCAATCACTGTAAAAGAAGATGATGGAATTGGCATCAAACAAATTAATGTACATACAAGTATAAATTAATAAGAACCAATGTGAATATGCTTACAAATTAATCCAATGAACCATCTGAGTCTACTCTACTCTTTATTGTGTCAAGTATTGCCTCATAGTTAGACTCACGGACCTTCCATAACGCCTTATTCAAAGATCTACCCCCATATTTGGTCAAATGAACATTTGATGCCATGAAAAGGTTTGAGTAATGAAGAATCTTACAATGAATGTCAAAGTCTTGAAATAGCCAATGTTTAACACTTGAATGTGGGTACCTTCTAAGCCATGTTCCAGTAACCACAACTAAGCCTGCAGGGTAATCGATGTTTTCTCCATCTATAACTAGGGCCTCTAATTTTTTTTTGGTCTCAACACAATGACACAAGTAATAGTTTGTTCCCTCTTCATTGTATTCATCTGCAATAATTGCATAAACATGCCCTGCATTGATATGTGCAAAAAATCTCTTGAAATTTGTCAACATTACGAATACAGTACAAAGTAAGATAACGATATGGAATTTCAACAACTAAGAAAGTAGATATATCACCTGGCCAAACTAGATCTGATACATGGTCAAAGTCAACCAATGATTCCATCCGTGTCAATTCCAATGCCTTTGGAGGGTGATACGTGTGAAGTGGGCTAAGATAACTTGTGAACCATTTGTCAAACCACTCCCCTGACTCACAATCATTCTAGGCTTGCATTTTACATGAAGAACAAAAGCATGCCATCTTTCATGTATCTATACTCCATGAACCTGAATTTGAGCTAAGGAAAGAGTGTACCTCACTCGATCCTGTTAGTGTACAATAGTCTTCATATGGTACAATGTTAGTATCATCCATCAACCAAAAAATTCTACGAGCTGAAAATGTACCTTCATTACCTGGACCCATCAAAGCATTACACCACTCGATGATTGATTTTGCATCTTTCAACTTTGCACTATCTTTATACTTTAACTCTTCTTGTGCTAATGCTCTTTTCACGCATGCTCCTGCACCATCATGCTCCCCCTTTCCATGTCCAACCTCAAAAAAGTTCCACATATGTTGAACACTTGTAATGGCATGCATCCTACACAACTAGTAGAACATTCACAAGTTCTTGAACTATGTTGCATAATTATTAGACCATATTATATGTTGATTGTATTCTATGCCCCTCTGAGCCAAACCATTATAGAACATTTGGAAGCAAACTTACACGAACTCTGGAGAATGTGTGCGATCATCACTAATGTAAAAGTGGTACTCCCTCAATACCTTCCTTTGCTCATCTGTACTATCAGATTCATGAATGAATGCTATGTGCACAAATATCGAAACTTGTGTGGAGTTGTAATACTGTGAATTCACCTCATGTTGTGGCTGTAGAGTGTAGTTATCTATAAATTCAACCACTGATACTATGCTTCCAAGTGGAAAGGTGTCTTTGCATAGCTTGAACTGTGTGTCCAACCATCGGGTTCTATGGGTATGCATTGCATACTTAGACAGTATACTGTCACAAAATGTGGTCATAAATTGGTACATTGGAATCTTCTCAATAACCAAATCACACATTTTTGCTTGAGACCCATCTTTTGTAGCATATTCCACTATTTTATACTTCTCGAACTCTACTAGTTTTTGTCCCACCTCATTTGTGCTTTCCATATGTTGACATAATGGCATACGCTTGAAGCCACCACAATGCTCGCATGAACCATTCAAGCATGTTGCCCTATAGAATATATGGCCATCCTCTATTTCACATAATTTTTTTGATAAGAACTCTCTTGAAGATTTTGGTGGGGCTTCTATGCCATAATCCTACAAAACATCATTAGTATGAAAATCTAAA
Source organism: Sequoiadendron giganteum (assembly GCA_007115665.2). NCBI lineage: Eukaryota > Viridiplantae > Streptophyta > Pinopsida > Cupressales > Cupressaceae > Sequoiadendron > Sequoiadendron giganteum. The sequence continues at coordinate 229,565,960 of CM021105.1, forward strand.
CATATAGAACAATAAACATCATAATGGTTAGAAAACTCAATATGTAGTCTACAAAAACAAGTAGTGCATGTGTGATTTATCTTGACATAAAAAGGTTTAAGCATTTCAAAAAATATTTGAGAAATACTAATTTGAGCATAATCATTTTCAAATTTATGAAAAAATTAGGTTTGAGTCATATCCAAAAAATGCTTTGGATGTGTCTCACAATTCTGACTACTGATTCTCCTTCTTACCACATCCCTTTGATTCGAAGACGGCCTTGTGTTATTCTTCCAATACTCTTCAATTAGTCTTCTCAAGGCTTGGACAACTTCTTTATCTTTCTGTGACAGTCTCCCTGAGAATTCCCATAATTCATTTGTATCGTTGCCCTCAATTCTTTGTCGCCTTTGAATGGCTCTTGATAAAGTTTTTCTACTAATTCTCATTTTTTCACTAGTCTTTTTAATTAGATGAGCTCTCTTTGTTTCACGGCTTACCAAAGTCAATGTAATGACACGTCAGGTGACATTACTATCCTTTAAGTGTGAGGTCTTACCCACACTCTCATAAGCATCCATTAGATTCTTCACAATAGTGTCTTCACTCAATGCATTCAATTTTCTCAACCCAAAAGTCTTCATGATGTTCCTATACTTTACACCCTGCATCATTTCAACAAATAGTTGACATCTTGTAGTCTCATTTAGCCTTTCAAAGAATCGTTCCCAAATATTATCAGCATATCTTGTACAAGTGCATCTTGAAATCTTACCTTCCATGTGCTGCAAAATCTCATCATCAATATTAATCAAATACTTTGGCTTTCTATGCAAAATTCTAGGTGGTGTTCTCTTAGGTACATACATCTCAACATTAGGAATTCCATCAATATTTAACTACAGTGGGCTAGATTGCATACCTTCGATCGAAGGTGGAGAAGAAGGCATACCTTGAGGTTCACATGGGGATGATGGCATACCTTCTTTGTCAATTCTGAGTGATGATGTACTATCAACTTGAGATGTGTTGGATGGTGCCCAACAATATTCACTTGTGGTACATGGTGTCCCTCCATATTCACTTGCAGTAGATGGTGTCCATCCATATTCACTTGTGCTAGATGGTGTCCCTCCATATTCGCTTGTGCTTAATGATGTCCCTTCATATTGACTTGTCATAGAGGGTGTGTCTCCAACTACGGTATCTAAATATGTCTTATGACGATGCTTTCACATTTGTGCTTGTTTTGCTGCCAATTCCCATTCTCTTTTTGATGGTTGAGGTTCCTCTACAACCGGGTTGTTTTCATCAATAGTGTAGACATGGAAAATTTACATTTCTGGTTTGGCACACTTGATCCTGATCACTAACATAATTTCCTCTGAAATCACACTCTCAGCATTTCATCGTAAGTCTATCTCTAAATCTAATGAATCATTATCCATCTGACTAGGTCTATCACCTCCTTTGATTAAATTAATAAATTTAATTTAATTAACCTTGCATTTTTGTTTAATTAAATAAATCATTTTATTTGATTAAATTCTCTAAAATCCTCTTATTAAATTAAATAAATTAAACCTTATTTGATTTAATCTAATATTTCCCTCCTTAGTTAAATAAATCAAATCAATTATTTAATAATATTTTCCTCTCAATTCTCGACTTAAATCAATTCATAAATTTAAGTCTAAATTGTCACATCATCTAATTCTTCATTAAATTAATCAAAAAAATGATTAAGTTAATCCATCTCATTAAAAACCTCTAGAGAATGCAAGTTGCACAATAAATCAATTACTTTGATTTATTTAATTCTCTATTTTCCCTCACATGGCATCAAAAGGGAATATTCCCTCATTTGAATTCAAAAGGCCAAGTGGACTTGATCCTTCCAACAAGGCATTTAAGGCCTCTTACATGTCCTTGGCCTTGAGCCAAGTGACATTAACTCCACTTCCCTTCCCTCTTCAACAAGTCATTTCACAATTTCAAATTCAAACTAAGTTCATTTATTGGCACTTTGGCCAAAATGTGCACAACCACTAACCATTCACATCATGACATGTGGCATTCAACCATTGGCTTGGAAGTTAGTCCCATATTGTTCAAATCTCACTTTCTCTTCCAAATTGAAAGTTATAAATTGGAGGCTTCTCTCCTCATTTCTCATCCACAATCTTCATGCAAAGTTACTCTCTTCATATTGAGAGCCAATTTTTCCCATTTCACTCAATCTATCATCATTTTCACAATTTGTAACAAGGTTATGCTCGAATCTCTTTGGAGATTTGACCATTGCTCAATCTATCAACATTGCAACTTAGGAATTGGGAAAGGGCCAATTGTAACACTTCATTGGCAACAATTCCCCCATGGGATCACTAATCTATTGGCTTAATTAGGATTTAATTTCATTTTTTTGTATTGTGTTCTTCATTTCCTAATTTTAGTTTGAATGGATGGATTTCATGGGGAATATCTCATACTTGTTGCATGCATTTGATCTAACATATTAATGTGTTTTGTTGATCTTGTGCATATGCAAGTTTAGGGGTTCACATTTTGGTGCTGGAAGGAGGGCATGAAAAGAAATTAATCACATTTTTCTATAAAATTCCACATTTTCCTTAACATTTTCTCGTAGGTCACAGGAAATAGCCACACAGTGCCATATTGAGCCGCTGTCATAGACACAGCGCAATACTTCACCGCTTTTAGGAAAGCGGTGCCATACTGACCCGCGCGTAATCTCTTAACCTCGCCGCTTTTCTGCCCACCTGTCATTTTTTTCAAATTCCTAACTCCACCACATTCTTCTCTGTGGCACTATACCACACCACCTTTAGTACCACGGTGTCATATCATACCGCGTTTCCTTGAAACTCCACCGCTCCAGCTTTCCCAACAAAAACATTTGAAATTTCAAATAGGGCCACTTCCAAACTACGCCGCTTACCTCTATCGCGTCGCTTTTTCACTCTCTATTTCTATAGAGCACCACCCAAATTCAATTGTGTGGCACTAAATAGTGTTGCTTTCACCCAAACTCTGCCTCTTTTACAAATTGTGCCGCGGAAAAATAGTGAGATTTAAAATTAACATGTGCTTTTTAAGTTTTGTATTTTTTAATTCCTAACCTTGTTTGCTCTCTTTTGCTCTCTAGTTTTCTATCATTTTTCAGGTTGGAAGCTCATCATGACCTCACACTCATCATGCAAGAAAAAGTGTTTTTAAACACTAAATTTTTCTTCAACACTTTTGGGGGATTTTAAAATTTTGCTTGTTAAGAGAAATTTGTTAATACCTTTGGCCTTAGAAACACTAGATTTACTTTGGGTTTAAAAAGAACAAGCAAACTTCCTTTTTCAAAGAAAAGTAGGAGAGTCGTTATGACACCATGCTCATTTTGTACAAAGTGTTCTTAAACATTAAAGTGTTCTTCAACACTCTTTAAGGATTTTTAGATTCTTGTTTAAAAGGAATTTGTTAATTTCATTTGCCTTAGGAACACTAAATTTCTTTTGGGGTTCTAAAATAAACAATCAAATTTATTTTAAAAAGTTGCCAAGGGGCTAAAAATAACCTTAGACAAACATACTAGATTTTTGTTTGAAGGATAACAAATTGAACAAAGCAATCTCACATCTCCTTTGGTGCTTATAAATAATTCATTATTGCTTTGAGGTTTTTAAAATGAACATGTGTTCTTTGTGTTTTGTAAACTTTTTTGCAAAATAGTGTCATTTGAAAAGGTGTATGCACTTCTCTCGTGCCTCACGGAAATCTTGAGAATCAAAAGTATTTTTGGTGACACTAATTTGCATAAAAGATTTCTTCCACATTTCAATTTGGGTACTTAACAATTGAACAAAACATGCGAGTGTGAGTAAACTTACTGTGAGTGTTCTCCCTTTGTTTCTAAATGAAGGTTGTTCAAAATACAAATATGTTTACTCACTTTTACTTATCTTAGAGGACCTACCTTGTGGGAAAAATTAATCACCCAAGGGAATGACCCAACCGAGAACACGCTAAAGCCAAGCGACTTCCAATCGGTATATAAGTGTGGATTCTTGAGGGAAGTTCAAGAATCATGAGGATTATTCTGATGAGATGGACAGAAATGGACTCTCGTCGATGTTGGATAATCCCTCACGAATGGAATGCCCGAATTAAAACCCTTTGTTTAGAAAAAGGCCAAAACCTTGTCTATTTTGTTAGTGCAAAAGGTCATGTCCTTTGAAGCTGCCCCACGTTATACATGTGGTTTTGTTGTATAAATGGAAAGCATGCCATGGGAAATTCATGGGTACTAATGCTTGGTTGACCCGAAAGTGTGTGTCATGGAGGGGAGCCAGTGTGGTCAAGCATTTAGCCATTCGCACAAAATATGCGTAGCTAGATTCATCCAAGTGGGAACCCAACAGAATATTGCCTCCTCATCTTAGGGTTGTAAAAAGTGTTTGGAAGTGGAAAACACATTGTTTGGTTCTCAAAAACATTTTCAAAACAAACATTCACAAGACCTCCAAATTTCAAACCCCTTGTAGGAAAAAAATACCTTTGATGAATTTAGACACTCTTGCTTTCCCCAGGGATTATATCCTTAGAGGTTTCTAAGTATGTGGATTCTATCATCATTTGTTTTCAATAAGGTTAAATGTAGGTAACTCTTTCCTTATTTCCTTGATTTACACACAATGGACCTTGTGGGATGAGAAAGAAAGTGGGACATTAGACATATAGTTTGAAACATAAAGCAAGCAAGTGTCTTTGGTAAAAATAAATTCATTATGCCAAGATAAAAAGACAAATTGAACCTCATATGTGTTGTTCCAAATGATTTCCTACAAGATCAAAATCCCAAAACCAAAGTTCAAGAAGCTTAGTCTATAAACTCATGAGGAGCGCCTTGAGAGAATTTTTGAATTCAGAGAAAGAATAGTATACAATTTCTATAAAAAAGCTTCAAGAAATAATCCAACTTTGTATACGTTCTACTATCAACAAAATCCTGAACTTTTCGAAAGGTTTTCTTTTCTCCCATAGGAAGTCTAGCATGTTCTTAAACACCAAGGTTTTGTAAAGAGAGTTGTGTCTAGGTTCAAGTCTAAGATCAAATTTTTCATCCCCATCCATCTCTCCATCAAATAAAATCTCATCCCATCAACAAACCTTCTTGGGAACTCTAGAAAAATCACTCATGCTAAACTTAAAGGGCTAAACCAACACCATCCTATCTTGGCTTAACACACCTAGCCAAAATAGTCAAATCTCTTGGACAAATTTACCTCTAGGAAAATGCAACTTCCTAAGGTCTACTAGTTCACAATCACATTGACTCAACACACTTAGTCAATTCATCTTCTTGTGCAAGTTCCCCTAGGATAACACAACTTCCTAGGGACTACAACTTCACTGCAATCTTGTTTGGCTCAATACACATAGTCAAACCATCACAATCAATCTAGGTCCTAACAAGTTTAGCATAACCCTTCAAAGGTTCTCTAAAAGGTTTCATTCACTCACTTCATCCATTTATCTCGTCATCATTACCACCCTCTTTGATCTTTGGCTTCCCTAGTTCTTCTCTTTTGGGCCTAAAAGGTTAGGATCAAACGATCCCTATTTTTTTTATGGTTCAAACAAGATCACAATACAAGAAGAACATGGAAAATATCAATGAAATATTAACTTTTGTTGACATGAGTTAGGTAACCTCCAAGATAAACCTTGCAGGATCAAGCAATCCCCCAAGTTACTCTTCTTTTCCATCACAAAATCCTCAAGAGGAGAGCTACGAAGAGGACATCACAAATGAGGATATGGGGATGACACAATCTGAAATGATAATTTTTTTTCAAAATCCAGAGAACTACAAAATTGTCAGTTCCATGTTCAAATACTTAAACATGTTAGCAGAAGGAGGGGTCCATTTTCCTTCTAACCTTGACAAAAGTACTAGTATGGACATGCCTCTTACAAACACATCCCCTATATCAAATTTCAATCAAGAAATTCCTCACACCACCTTGGCCATCACACCAAACTAACCAATGGTGAACAAAGGAAGTGCTATGTTTTGAGAGTTGCAGTAGAATCACCTTGTTACCAACAAAGAGGTGGCCATCACCACCACATCGGATAATTTTATCCTGGTAAATCCATTACACCCATACATCCCACTCACATTCCATAATCCCATTGGTTCATCTTCATTCCATTCCTCACCATCCTATCAACCAAACATGCAAAATTTTGTACCACAAGGAGAAGGTTGTTTGTTTGGAACAACCAATGCTGCTAATCCTTTTTCATTATAGGGTAGCATACCATCTCTTCCCCCATTTCCATTCACAACCACATCATCTTTCGGATTGGGTTTCCCCCCTCTAATCACCAATAGATTCTCAGAACTGGGCAATATGAACATCACATCAAATTCCCTCTTCTTTCCCATAACATCACAACAACAAGTGGCAACCATTCAAGCCACTACATCAATCGGTCCTCAAATATCCCAAAGCATACCCTCTCAAGGACCAAGCATCTTGACCACCCCACCAACAACCCAAATCCCAATCACCACCAGATCCCTTTCACCTATCACAATGGTTGGCATGATTCTCATTCCACCACCAATCCCACCAAAAGCTAACATGACAAATTCATTCACCACTCTAATCCAAACCATTCAAAGAGCCAACCAACAAAGAGTACTCAAGAAAAAGAATCAAGTACAAGCATAAGCACAAGCACAAGCTCAAGCCTAAGTGCAAGCACAAGCACAAGCCCAATACCAAGCACAACTACAAGCAATCCATCTAAAAGCATACCAACAAGCCCTATAGGACTTTCAAGCACAACAACAAGCCAAACAACAAGCTTTGTTGGCACAACAATAGCTCGACCAACAACAAGCTTTGTTGGAACAACAACAACTAGACCAATAGAAAGCTTTGTTAGTGAAACAACAGCTTGACCAACAGTAGGCTTCATGGGAGCAACAACAGATGGACCAACAACAACCGTTGTTGGAACAACAACCGTTGTTAGAACAACAACCATTGTTGGAACAACAACAATAGGATCAACAACAAACGTTGTTGACACAAATGCAGGCATACCATCAGTATTTGAACGCACACTAGAGCTTGTAGCAAATGCCCAATAGTACTCTTCCCACCCACCAAACACCTCAAACACCTCACAACTCATTCATTCCACCTCTTGAACCAAGCAAAGATGTTGCAACACAAATCAAATTGCTTTTTCAGCAAGTGTTGGACTTACAAGAAGCAAAAACCATGGGAACACCGGGCAACTTGTGCCCTTATCCTTTCGACAGAAGTATCACCATGATACCATTCCCAAAGGGATTCGAGATCCCAAAATTTGACAAGTATAATGGAATGGGTAACCCTGAAAACCACGTCAGGGAATTTTATGTGCATTGCATGGAGGTTTCATACGATGACACTTATCTAATGTGACTCTTCCTATGTAGTCTAACTGGTCTAGCCATGGAATGGTTTTCTCTCCTACCCACGGGCATTAAAATTTTTGATGAAATCGTGGAATCTTTCCTTAAAAATTATTCTTTTAACATGGGTGCAGATGTTATTTTGGAAGAACTATCAACACTCAAACAAAGAAAAGGAGAGTTGTTTGCATCCTTCTTGCAAAGATGGTGATCCAAGGCCAATTAGAGCAAGTGGACCATGCCAGAGGAACAACAAGTTTGCACCATCATATCCAATCTAGATGAAAACTTGGTGTTCTACTTGAAAATGCAATGCATCACATCCTATGATCAACTGATCCCAAAAGCGCTCAACATCAAAAGAGCCCTTACTATGTGAGGAGGCGCATCAACATTCACTTCACCGCAGGATAACCGCCCATCTAAAAAATATAATGATAAGCCTTAAACATGATTGAGGAATAAAAATATCACAAACGACGGCATGGTCGATGCTAAATTGGTCATTAGTACCCCTAAGCGGAACATCCAAACCCATCATCAATCACAAAATCATAATCACAACAATGTGTAGAATAATGCAGTCATAGCACAACAACAACCACCTCCCACCAACCAAATCAACAATCTGAAAAATCAAGGAGGACCACCTCCCAGAGGAAAGTATCCCCCCAAGAGGAAGTTCACGACTCTTGGGGAATCTATCAAGTCTATAATGAAGAAGTTGGTCAAAGAGAATCTAATCAGAGTCTCTAACTCTGAGCAACACGTGGAACCCATGACCTAGCCACCATGGTATAATGAAAATCTCCTTTGTGAATTCCATAAGGTCAAAGGACATACCATCACCAATTGCATGAGGCTAGAAAACATCATCCAAGACCTCATTGAGGATAAGACTATCAATATCGAGCAACCAACTAAAAACCAAGGCTTGAAAATATACACGAATCTGATGTCGAACCACAACCAAGGAAACAATCAATGAAATAATTAGGGGAACAATAAAGGCAAGCAAAAATATGCTAGTGCCAATCTAGTGTATGAAGAAATAGTAGGATGTGTTGATGAAATGGTCACATTCATAAATATCAAAGGAGCCAACAACAACTATGGAGTCACCACACATGGCAGAAAGGTTACCATTACTGGGGCACTAGCTAAGACCCCCATTTCTAATACAAAATCCATCCCCTATGACTACAACGTCATTCACTAGCTGAAGAGAACCCCCACCCAAATCTCCATCATGGAATTATTGAAAATTTTCGCTACCCATAGGAAGATTCTTGATGAAGCATTAGCAACCTCCACCATCTCCACCACCCTTGACACAAATCAATTTTAGGTTATGGTAGGTAACATCATTACCCCAAATCTCATTACATTCTCTGACCAAGATTTCCCCCTGCAACCATCTCATAACCGTGCACTCCACCTTCAAGTGCTCATCCATAAAAAGAAAGTCAAAAGAGTCCTGGTGGATGGAGGTGTAGCCCTTAACATTTGTTCTCTAAAACTCATAAAGAAATTGGGATTCACCGAGGATTCCATTAATAAGAAAAAAAGCATCACAATAAGGGTGTATGATGATCAATAAAGAGTGTCTCAAGGCACTATCAAAATCCCCATCCAAGTGGGATCGACAACTATGGGGACCACCTGTCTGGTCCTCAACCTCGACCTACCATATTATATCCTCCTTGGACGCCTATGGATCCATGGAATGAAGACAATAGCCTTGACATATCACCAATGTATCAAGTTATCACACCAGAATGAGGAGGTCACTATATATGGGGATCTTGAACCTTTTGCCTACTGCAAAAACTTGGAAGCCAAGTTTTATAAGATCCCCCAAGTACCAAAAAATGATGAAGGCCCATCCACTTCATATATTGACCCAGCCAACCTCGCTTCCACTTCTGCGACAGAGACACCCGCCATCCCTGACATATCTGAAATCAAAAACATGATCCAAGACAATGGATGTGGTGACTACAAAATGAAAAGGAATGCATTTGTTGTAGGAGAGTTACCACAATCTCCTAGGTCATATGGACAACCTCAGCCAACTGAAACACCTGTTCACACTGTTAGGGAAAACCCTACTGTATTCCACCATTGGGGGATCTCAGTCAAGAAAATGTGGATGAGGAAGACATCTCAAACACATTATACCAATATGAAATTCCCACCCCTAACCTACCCATGGATTAAATTAACAAAGGACTTCAAATGATGTTTGGTATGGGCTATAACAGGAACGAAAGCCTTGGAAGAAATAGTGATGGACGACTAGAGCTCGTCATTGTAGAAAGAAGAATGCAGAACCTTGTCCTTGGGTATACTCCCCCAAGCATAACCATATGTGGTAGAGGTACTCCCAGAAGGGGAGTCAGGTCCTCTCCTCAAGTAACAACAACTACCCTTAGACCACCCATCTGCCTAGGCACCCCACTGGATAGTTTCACCTTTGACGTCACCGATGTTTGTGCTAGTAGTGATGATGATACCATAGCCAGCTTTCCTAAGCTATTTGAGGACTCCACCTTGTTAATGCATAGTGCCTCCATGGTTGAGTCAAACCAACAAACCCACTGAATCACCTTAGTACACTTGAAACTCATCGATCACAATCAACAAGGACCTCAAATTCTAGACTCATTCGAAAATGATGAGGCACTCTTGGAATTCATGGGACTAAGGGATAAAGTTCCATGTGGAGATCATAAGGCAGGCTTCAACATCACATTGGACACCAAGGCATACTATGGGGAGACGATTGAGTCCTTCAGTCGCAAAAGGAAAATATCGAGAATAAGCTCAGAGTTATTGAGTGAAAACCACACAGTGGCACTCTCTAACCACAAAAAAGTAAAAATAAAGGATCCATCCAATGGTGAAAACCTCTCTGAGGTGCCGGAGGATGAAGGATTCCATCTCCCTCCTATTACTCTACATCAAGAAAAGTCAGCAGTCCTAGCAGAGCAGTGCAACCCTGTCAACTTGGGAATGAAAAAAAAACCGCAAATCACATTCTATGCTCAAACACTTCAGATAGAGGAACAAGAATTATTGGATGCATTCTCAATAAAAATAAAGAAAAAATTCACATCGACCTACACTGACATGCTAGGTCTGGATCCTAAAGTAGTAGTTCATCATTTGGCTGTTTACCCTGGAGCGAAGCCAGTCAGACAAAAGTTAAGAAAAATACACCCACAGATAGCTCTGCTCATGAAGATAGAATTACAGAAACTCTTAGACGTTGGCTTCATATGACCAATTGAATATCTAGAATGGGTATCTAATCTTGTTCCAGTCTCAAAACTGAATGGGGGCATCCGCATGTGCATAGACTTTAGAGATCTAAACAAAGCATGTCCTAAGGATGATTTTCCACTACCCAACATTCACATGATAGTGGATATGACGACTGAACATGAGATGCTATCACTGATGGATGGCTTCTCGAGATACAATCAGATAATGATAGCAAAGGAGGACCAGCATAAGACAACCTTTACATGTCCTTGGGGCACCTACTACTAGAATGTGATGTCATTTGGGCTAAAGAATGCAAGAGCTACATACCAAAGAGCCATGACACTGATCTTTCATGACATGATTCACAAAACTATCAAAGATTATGTGGATGAAATATTGGCTAAATCAAAGAAAAGGTAGGATCACATAGTGACCTTAAGTCCAATTTTTGATAGGCTGTAAAAATACAAGGTCAGACTCAACCCAAAGAAATGTGTCTTTGGGGTACAATCAAGAAAGTTGTTGGGGTATATAGTTTCAATGAGAGGGATAGAGGTGGATCCTACAAAAGTAAAAGCAATCCTTGATATGGAAGCACCCAAAACACTAAAGCAACTTAGAGGATTACAAGGTAGACTTTAGTCCATCAGAAGATTCATAGCACAACAAGCAGATAAACAGATCACCTATTCACACCTACTCCACAAGGGAGTAGCATTCAGGTAGGACAACAAGTGTGAACAAGCATTTAAAAAGATCAAGGAATAGCTACTTACACCACTTGTATTGATGCCACTGATCATAGGGAAACCATTGATTCTATACATCTTAGCAACGACAGCCACCCTTGGTACCCTTTTAGCCCAACATGATGAAAAGGGAACTAAGCGGGCCATTTACTATATCAGTAGAACAATGGTAGGACGTGAGCTCAATTACACATCAATAGAAAAATCTTGCCTAGCAGTAGTGTTTGCAGCCTAGAAATTCAAACATTACATGCTAGCTCATCAAATTAAGCTAATTGCCAAGATAGACCCCCTCAAGTATCTATTGTTGAAAGAAATGCTTACATGATGAATGGTTAAATGGGTGATGATACTATTTGAGCATGATATTGAGTATGTAGAGAGAAAGGAAATCAAGGGACAAGTCATTGCAGATTAGCTAGTAGAAGCTCCCCTCTACACAAAAAACCCACTCGTATCAGATTTTCCAGATGAGTCCCTTTTCAATCTCAGCATAGCCAACCATTGGAAACTATACTTTGATGGCTCCCACACGCAACATGGGTTAGGAGCTAGCGTGTTCTTCATCACCCCACAAGGGGACTATATAACAAGATCTTACAAGTTGGCATTCCCCTATACAAACAACATTGCAGAGTATGAGGCTTTAACCATAGGTCTCAAGATTGCAGCACAGTGGCGAATCATGGCATTAAAGGTCTATGGAGACTCATAGCTCATCATTAACCAAGTCAATAGTGAATACCAAACTAAAGATGATAAGCTCACACCATACAAAAAGGTGGTAGAAAGCCTGAAGGAATCATTCATCGACATCACCTTTGAGAAAATATCGAGGGAAAACAACAGAGCAGTGGATGCAATGGCAACAATCGAATCCTTGCTAGATATCCCTTGTAACATCTTGAAACATGAATTCCTGGTAGAGCAGCTTCTCATACCCACTTTTGAGGTACTAGAGTCAGAATATGCATGTGAACTCATTGGTCCTATTAATATTTGATACCGTGATATCTACACCTATCAAAGATTGGGATTCCTCCCAGCCGACATTACCCCGAACCTCAAGTGAACCTTTGTCAAAAGGTCCTTACGATTTGTCATCCTAGGAGAAACCCTCTTCCATAGAAGTATCGATGGAACACTGCTACGTTGCTTAAAACCTAAGGAGGCCTTGACTGCTTTAATGGAGGTACACAATGGCACTTGTGGTTCCCATTCAAGTGGTATGACCTTGGCTAAGAAGTTGCTGAGAACAGGGTACTACTGGCCGACAATGGAGAGAGAGGCACATGACTTTGTTCGAAGGTGTCTAAAATGCATCCCATTCATGCACTGGCTCAAGAATTGCATCCCATTGTTACACCTTGGCCCTTTTCACAATGGGGGCTCGATCTCATAGGTAAAATCTCACCCACCTCATCTAATAGCCACAAGTTCATCATCACCGCCACCGAATATTTCACAAAGTGGGTCGAAGCAATTCCCATGACTTACATCACTGGAAAGTAGATATCCAAGTTCATCTTCAACTACCTCATTTTTTGATAGGGTGTTCCCCAATCCATTATCTTTGATAACAAGACACCCTTCAAGAATTGGGATGTTCATGACTTGTGTGAAAAATTCAAAACCAACACCGCTTTTCCACACCATATTACCCACAAGGAAATGGAAAAGCAGAAGCTACAAAGAAAACTATCCTGAAGATCCCTTAGAAAAAAGTCAATGACTTCAGTTGTGATTGGCATCTATAGTTAAACCCATCCTTATGGGCCTACCACATGCCAATAGGTGCCACCCCATTTTCCCTGGTTTATGGATCAAAATTCATCCTCCCTATTGAGATTGAGATCTTGTTCCTGAGAATATCTTTGCAAAACCTCATCACAAATGAGGAATACAAGGTCACAAGACTGAATGAGTTGGAGCTATTGGATGAACAATGCATCTATGCCCTAAATCATCTACAAGTCTACCAGAATCACTTGAAACGGAGCTACAACAAGAAGATCAGGCAACACACCTTCTAAGTTGGTGACCTTGTGCTAAAAGAGAACCAAAAGAATGTACCAAACCTGGATAGCAAGAGGAAATTTAAGCCCAATTGGCTAGGACCTTTCATCATCACTACAAGATATAAATCTAGGGCATATCAGTTGTCGACACCAGAAGGCGAACCTCTCTAGGAGCCCATGAACAATTTGCACCTCAAAAAGTTTTATGCCTAAATCTTGCAAGGTATAGAACCAAAAAATACAAAAACAAGCAGAAAAAGTCTTGAAAAAATGGTTACCTTGATGAAAACCTGGCAAATAGGCATCTTCGTGACAACAAAAAAATCAAAAATACAAAAAATCCAAAAAAAATAGAAAAAGGATTGAAAATAATAAAGAAAAAAAATCGTCCTCTAGTGAAAACCACTTCGGTGGTAGTTTGGATGAGTACCTTGATGAAAACCTAACAAACAGGTGCCAAGCATAAATAAAGCACTCTATCCACCAGGATCTGCATGACTCACTCATCCATTCCATCACATTTAATTAATCATCCATACACCCATTCGCTCATATCCATACCATAGCCTGAGTTGGTGTCCATATCACATTCCACCATAGCACTACTTGGCATATCCCTAAGGTCAGTTTTTCCTACCTTTATCGAAGTATTCTATCACACCACGGTGGGGGCATGTTCCTATATCGACATCGGATCAAATTCGTGTATATTCTTGGAATCTTCTCAAAAGTCAAAAAACCAAAAACATGTCAAAATATTAGAAATTCTCCAAAAATTCATCATTGAGTCTTGTCAATCTTTCAACTTTTCAAACTACGTCATCTCTGAGCTTGAACGTAGGCAAGGTTGAACTTTTATCATCCCCCGAGATAGTAGGGTTAGTCCTTTAGGCGTCTGTCGCATTGGCAATCCATTTGCCCATTTGGGTTGCATCTTAAGTCAGTCCTTTGAGCAATAAAAAGGGGCAATCCATTTGTCCATCAAGTCAGTTTGTTGTCAATCAAACTATGTGGTTTTTGCGTGCATAATGTAGGAAAGGCTAATCTATGGATCAGCTCCTGAGACCCCTACAATAGGTCTTTAAGTTAGTCCTTTCGTCGTAAAATGTGAAAATACCAAAAACAACCTCAAAATATCTGAAAACCCAAAATGGTGCATCCATTTCATCTCGCTTTCACCCGTGATTATCATCAATCATAATAAAATCAATCATTGCCTTCACCCTTTGGTGATTCAATCAGAAGCAAGTTTAGCAGGTTGAAAATTGAACACTCTAATCGTCAGAGTCTTGAAAGTCTAAGTCACTAAGCAAGAAAGTTGGTCAACTCAGAATATCAATAGCTTATCACCCAAATCAGTCCCATCCAAACCCTGATCACAACATGTCCTAGGATGAAGCTTTCTTGTGATGGAAATAAGCATCAGGAACCCGTCAGTAGTTTACTCTTGGCTAGCGGTATGAAGAAAATTAGATTTTTTGGTTTGCTTTATTTGGTCTTTTATTGACTTATCTTATTTTGTGCTCATTCCAAGGACCTCTTGATGATGCCTAAATAAAATAGATTTAGAGAGAAAGGAATGGGGCAAGGATCATTATCTTTTTATCTGCTATGCTTGTTGGACACTCTTGTAAAATAACTTGGTCATATGTGCTTTGTTTGGTTTGTAGGGAGGATATTTTAGGTATCTTGTTGACCACATAGGAAAGCTCTTTTTCTTGTGTTTTGGCCCGAGATATTTAGAATGTCTGAACTATATCCTAAACGAAGTACATATGCCAAGTGTGAACAAGAATACTCCTAATATGTTTGTCGAATCAAAATCCACCACATTAGGTACACATGCCATCCTGGTCCTTTATACCTTGATGCATCGTACCTATGTGTGTTATCAAACATAACGCAATTGACCCTTTGAAAATCCCAATTCCTAGCAATGCAAATCACCATCACCATTCTAACTAACCAATTCTAAATTATTCTATCTTCCTTCCACACTAACATGGTATCATGAAAATAATCAAAACATCGCCAATGCATACACTCCGCATCCACATCATTATTAGCACATTGCATCATATCATTATCTTAAGTTATGAGGAATAATATAAATTTTGTATTCTAAGAATCTTAAGAAAACATTACATCATACATAATCATTTGCATCCATTACCATTTACATATCATTACAACATTACATCCATAGGATCACCATTAAAAAGCATGGAAAGTATACAAAAATAAATGCATCCATTAGAAACATATATTACATCATATAAGCATAAGAATAGGAAAATCTCATAGCATTATAATAAAATTGCATATCATACATGTGCAGCATACATTTCATAAAGGGAAAATCATCTCATATATATCATCAAAAATATACTATTATGATACAAGTCGGATCAAGTGTACATTAGATACATGGTACAATAACGCCCAAATAGTGCAGCCCATAAATCAAAAATGCAAAACTATCTATGATAAAAAAAGGGCTAGCCCTATTGACTGCTGCCCTCCCCCACATGTCAGTCACCATGATCCTCTATCGGTCACCTCCCTGTCTACTGGGAGAAATCTGGCACCTTGCTCGCTGATGGCACTGCCTGTCAGTAGTGTCGCCGATAGTACTTGGCCTCTCTGATCGCCTCTCTGTACTCCTAAATGTCAACTGACTAGCCCCAAGATGTGGAAGCTACGCTCTCTAACTACCTCCGTCTGCCAATCTCCTGATCCCTCTCAAATCGAGCATGATCTCTCTCGACTATAACTGCAGCAACTTGTTGTCGGGCCTCATCTTGCTCAGCTATCAAAACTTGTACCTGGCCCTATAACTACTAAATCAATGCATCACGGGGATCTAGCTGCCTCGCTGGCTGTGTTACTGGCTAGTGTTGTGGTGCCACCTGAGGTTGCCCATTCGCTGCTGCTACCTATTGTGCTCTATCTCTTGGAGGTGACTACCGAGGAGGTGGTACACCTCCTCAAACTCTGCTTGCTGACCTACCTTTGGGCCTCTGATGTTGAAGCACTGTCCTAGGAACTATCAATCTCAGTGGAGGTCTAAACCATGCTCTATACACTGGAGTCACCCCTGCATCTGCTGGCCCCTGATCATATGGCCATGGCTGAGCCACTAACTGTCTAAATGAGGACACTGCCCCTCTACTAGAATTGGTTGCCCTCATGCTGTCTCCTTTGTCATATAGGCAAAGAGGGCCATATAGTGATCATCAGGTATATCCTGCACCTCACCAAACTGTCTAGCTACCCTATCAGGAAGGTACCTCTCTATCATGGTATTCTTTCGGCTCTGCATGATTTTGTCCTAGTGAGAAAAGAAGAGCTATTGAGCATCATCATATCATAGCCCTATACCAATCCATTGCCTCCATATAAACAATGTCATCTCATCCAAAACCTGGTGCCAATAGGCTCTACCGTCTGTACCCATGTGGGTAAAATGAATATCTGCCCCACTATATCGCCACACAATGGGGTCGTCAATATTTAGAACAACCGGTGTCACAATGGGGCGAAGCACTAGGATCTACTCCCATGCCCAAATGTGTAGAAGAGTCAACCCAGCCCCAAGAGCCTAACCGTCTAAATAGGAAAAATCATGCAAATCTTGATACAGAGAGGTGAACAATACTGGTCCCAAGGCAAAGTACACTCGGCAAGCGCACATCTCCTACCATGCCAATCCCCAACCTAGACTAAAATATTGACAATGACGATCAGGAGCTTCAAGATGAGAAATAATGGCGGCCACAATTAGGATGTAAGTAGGGGCTATCCCTCGATATTGCTCCAAATCTATCTGGCCATCACAAAGGATAAGATCATCAATACCCATAACACCAAAGTAGGCATCCCTACCCACCTCCAAATCATAGATCACTCAGGATCCATGAATGGGTAGTCATAGGATGCGCCATACATCCTCAAGGGTAATGGTGGCCTCACCAATAGGAAGATGAAAATATGACGTTTCGTTGTGCCACCGCTCGACCAAGGCATGCATCATACCTAGATGTGCTCGAACAGGACGGACGTAGGCAATGTGCCATAGACCAAGCATCCCAAGTTGCTCCTAGAGGAATACATGCATATTCTGTAATCTCTCAAGTATTGGCCATCGATGCTCCCTCAAATGAATGACCTCATGACTCTCCTGCAGAAAGAAAGAAGCCATGTCAGTTTCCCTAAACAAAATCTGTTGTTTGTATCACATTTCGCTTTTGAAACAGAAAAAAGTGGCGCTAGTCTAAAAAATGACGCAGTTTGTAATGTTCCAAACTATGCCATGTGACAGACTTTGATACCAAAATTTGAAAAACTGGCCCGCATGGCGCTATTAGTGCAAGCAGCCAAGTTTGGTATCTGAAAACTTTTAAACCTTAACTGTGTCGTGCAGTGCTCTATGCACAAACGGTCCTGTATAGGACCATGTGACCCCATTTGTGCATTTTATGCAGTTGTATATCACACCGTGCCTCCTAGACCATTCCTAAGCCCTAATTAATGCATGAATAATAAGAAAAACAAAAGTTGGATAGGGGTACATACCACGGGTCCTACAACGACCGGTCGTTGATGTACTCATATCCACTCCGACACGTGCAGAGAAAGTTGTTGTGCCATCGTGACCAAGTCTCAGAGCTCTAGGTGTCAAATTTTTCAAGGTTTAAGATTTCAAATGTATTGAAAGTGACCCCTTGAGGTCTATTTAATCCTGAAAATTAGGGTTTTTTGACCTAATTTGACCTTCCAGCTAGGGTTTTGGTCCCTCAATCCCATTTTCATCGAACCGAGAGCCGTGTTACATATTTTTTTGGCGTCTTGACCTATTTCTAGGTATCCTGGGTCATTTCTGGCTTGTTGAACACCTTGTCATCTTTTTTCGCGAAATCATCCAAAATATCAAATTTTCATCTAATCTCTCGAGGGGGCAGTATCCAACATTATCCTTCCGCTAGGGCAGTAGTGGGACATCTAAAAAATATTGAGAAAATTTCTGAACCTTTGATCACAACAGTTTATTCTTTGAAATAATGCAACAAGTACATTGCTTCAAAGAGGGGCAAAATGTAGACATGGAAAATGTACATTTTCGGTTTGGCACACTTGATCCTGATCACTAACATCATTTCCTCCAAAATCATACTCTCAACATTTCATCATAATTTTATCTCTTAATCTAATGAATCATTATCCATCTAATTAGGTCTATCACCTCCTTTGATTAAATTAATCAATTTAATTTAATTAACCTTGCATTTCTGTTTAATTGAATAAATCATTTTATTTGATTAAATTCTCTAAAGTCATCTTATTAAATTAAATAAATTAAACCTTATTTGATTTAATCTAATATTTCCCTCCTTGGTTAAATAAATCAAATCAATTATTTAATAATCTTTTCCTCTCAATTCTTGACTTAAATCAATTCATAAATTTAAGTCTAAATTATCACATCATCTAATTCTTCATTAAATTAATCAAAACCATGATTAAGTTAATCCCTCTCATTAAAATCCTCTAGAGAATGCAAATTTAACAATGAATCAATTACTTTGATTTATTTAACTCTCTATTTTCCCTCACATGGCATCAAAAGTGAATATTCTCTCATTTGAATTGAAAAGGCCAAGTGGACTTGGTCCTTCCAACAAGGCATTTAAGGCCTCTTACATGTCCTTGGCCTTGAGCCAAGTGACATTAACTCCACTTCCCTTCCCTCTTCAACAAGTAATTTCACAATTTCAAATTCAAACTTAGTGCATTTATTGGCACTTTGGCCAAAATGTGCACAACCAGTAACCATTCACACCATGACATGTGGCATTCAACCATTGGATTGGAAGTTAGTCCCACATTGGTCAAATCTCATTTTATCTTCCAAATTGAAAGTTATAAATTGGAGGATTCTCTCCTCATTTTCTCATCCACAATCTTCATGCAAAGTTACTCTCTTCATATTGAGATCCAATTTTTCCCATTTCACTCAATCTATCATCATTTTCACAATTTGTAACAAGGTTATGCTTGAATCTCTTTGGAGATTTGACCATTGCTCAATCAATCAACATTGCAACTTAGGAATTGGGAAAGGTCCAATTTCAACACTTCATTGGCACCAATTCCCCCATGGGATCACTAATCTATTGGCTTAATTAGGATTTAATTTCATTTTCTTGTATTGTGTTCTTCATTTCCTAATTTTAGTTTGAATGGATGGATTACATGGGGAATCTCTCATACTTGTTGGATGCATTTGATCTAGCATCCTAATGTTTTTTTTTGCTCTTGTGCATATTTAGGTTTAGGGGTTCACAAATAGTTTCCAATTTCTTCTTTTCACAATATGTCGCCACCTGAACTCTCTCCTTTTCTTTCAAGGTTTCCTTCTCTTCGACTGTTAGTTTCCTCTTTGTCTTTTTCTTCGACATGGCGGATAATTTTATCTATACCATGCTAATGAGACCAATATTAGTTCCTGAGAAATGTATCCATTGAATTTAATTGAAAAATATATGTTATTGAAGGCTTCATTTAAATAATACTTACAATCATCGTGTACAAAAGTTAACCTAGCATGTAGACAAATGTGTACAAATTATGGAAGCACTAGGCTGGCTAGAGCACATTCCTAACTAAAAGTGAATAAACATGATGGTGATTCTACAAACTAATGAGTGTAATGTAATTATGAGTGTTTGATAAGTTTGTGGTGTAAGAGCACCTTGACAATCTATGCTTCCATTTTGAAATTTGACTCAATTTTGGGTATCTTCATTTTGTAAGAGGGTCATTAAAGACATTTTCCATGAACCGGTTATATAAGATTTCAAACGTGGTTGTTTGTTAGTTATAGGAATTGGGGGGAGTTTGTTGTCATTGAAAAAGTTTTAAACAACCTCCATTGGCTCGAAGGGAGGATTTTTTTTCATTTTGAAATCCATTTTTTTGATAAAAAAAAATGCTCTTTTGCAGAAATTCACTGGTTTTTTTGCACACGCATCTATATAGCCTCCCCTTGATAGAAAAATAATATAATATTGTATGAACATGTCTTAAATCTCTAATGCATCAGTTCTGAGGGATTAACATTACATTTGAAGGGAGCAATTGACAATTTTCTGAAACTGCTCATTTCAAGCCAGTCAAGGGTTTGAGTAGGATTTAATTATGAAATGACCATCCCACCTATTGTTATGAATTTTTTCTTGGTGAGATGGCATGTAAATTTCTATATTAGGTTCTTTTATTCTTGAACATGCCTTGGAATGAAACTAATGGCAATAATATGTGGTTTTCTTAAAGGTTTCCCAAAGGAGTCATGTGATGGGTTAAGGTGTGTCTTGCAACTTTGAAATTGGTGCTACAATAATTCTTTTATTTTCCTGGTGTTTTGGAAAAATTTTGAGTTAAGGGCCCAAAACTGGTTTTGCACAGTAACTAGATTCCAAGGGTGAAATGTGGGAAATAATGTTTTTGTTTGTTTTCAAGCTTGGAGGAGTGTTGGGATTGGTCCATTACACCTTTTTAATCTTCTTAGATGGCTATTGAAGGAAATTTGACATCTTCAATGGTTTTGGGTCCTCTAACTCTACATCAAAAATGAGTATCACAGTTTGAAGTGTGTGCATGGTTTGGGAGATACATGTGATAGTTTGCAAATGCTTGGCTACTAGTAATGTGGACAGTGAACAAAGGAACTAAGTTTGTGTGTAAGGGAAGACTTCTCAAAGGTTTCATTTGTGTTGTACTAACTCAAACAAAGATTTATTAAGCAAATAATGGTTTGGTTGTGCCTTAAGAATTATAGTTTGTGTTTGTAAACAATGGTGCCATTATGGAAGATTTAAGACAACTTGTGAATGACATAATCATTGGTTGATGTTTTGAGGAACCTAGTTGATTGTAATTAGTTATTTTCAATATTTTCAAGGTGTTTTGAAGGTCCTTAAGGAATTGGGAACTCTTAATGCTAATTTGAGTATACGAATCAATTTTTTTTGTGAAGGGAAATATAGTTGAATAAGTGTGTCAAGAAAGGTGTTGATTTATTCCTTTGTACTGCATCAATTTGTTCAGAGGTATTGGAAGGTGTTTGGACCCTTCGGAGTAATGGGAGAGGCTTGGAGTTGTCTTAAAGGATGAATTTTCATGAATGGTTTTGAATTTCTATAATTGGCAAGTGTAAAATGGTAATTGGCAAGTGTATATAATTGTATATATAATGGTAATTTAAAATGTGCATTGACAACCTAAGGTTATAATGACAAACAAAAATGAAATAAAGCCATAATAGAATGAAAGAAAATGTTTAAAGACTTCACATACCTTAAAAATCAGAATTTCAAATGGAGGAGTTTAACCCAATTATGTAGCCTTAGCTTCTTCTTTCTTCAAAATCCACAACAATTTGACTTGTTCAAAAGCTTGTTCCCTTCCACACTTCAATTGTATATTAGTTTCAATGGAATTCAAACTTCAATTGATATTATATGTCTTTCAACATGGAAACTCTACTATTTCATGAAAAGGTGGTAAAAAGATCATGGAAAAGGTGATGGAATGTGAAAAAGATGCTTACACACTTCACAACATCATCAAAAAGCTATTTTTTTTTGGAGCACATGCAAAACCAAGGGAATATGCAAATTGTGGGCCTTCAAATCATGGGTATATAGATTTTTTTACCGTTTAAGTGGAGTAAAAAGAACGCTCACGTTATAATGCGCACACGTTATAATGCGAGCACATTATGTGAAATTTAGTTTTCTTAGTATATTTTTTAGAGTGGGAGAAAGAGAGTGTGGGAGGGAGAGAGGGGTAGAGTTGGAGATAGAGAGGGAGGGAGAAGGGTAGAGTGGGAGAAAGAGAGAGTGGAAGGGAGAGAGGGGGAGAGTGGGAGATAGAGTGGGAGAGAGAGAGGGGGAGAGTGGGAGAGGAGAGAAAGAGTGGAAGGAGGCAGGAGAGGGGAGAAGCAAGTGGGAGGCCAGAGAGTGGGAGATAGAGAGGGAGGGAGAGATGGTAGAGGTGGGAGAAAGATAGAGTGGGAGAGAGAGAGTGGGGGAGAGTGGGAGAAAGAGAGAGTGGGCTAAGGGGAGAAGCAGAGAGTGGGAGACAGAGAGAGTGGGAGAGAGTGGGAGATAGAGAGGGAGGGAGAGAGTGGGAGAGTGGGAGAAAGATAAAGTGGGAGAGAGTGAAGGAGAGTGGGAGAAGGGGAGAGTGGGAGAAAGAGAGAGTGGGAGGGAGAAAGGATGAGAATGGGAGATAGAGAGTGAGGGAGAGAGGGGGAGAGTGGGAGAAACCCTAAACCCTCAACCCTCAACCCTCAAACCCTAATCCCTCAACCCCTAAACCCTAATTCCTCAACCCCTATACCCTCTTAATCCCTCAACCCTCAACCCTTAAACCCTAATCCCTCAACCCTCAACCCTCAAACCCTAATCCCTCAACCCTCAACCCTTCAACCTTAATCCCTCTACCCCTATACCCTCTTAATACTTGAACCCTCAACCCTCAACCCTTAAACCCTAATCCCTCAACTGCTATACCCTCTTAATACATCAAGCCTCAAGCCTCAACCCTCAACCCTCAACCCGTAAACCATAATCCATCAACCCCTATAACCCCTATACCCTCTTAATCCCTCAACCCTCAAATCCCAATCCCTCAACCCTCAGCCTTAAGCCTATTCCCTCAGAGCCTATACCCTCTTGTCTCCTCAGCCCTCGGCCCTTAAACCCTAATCCTCAGCCCTATGCCTCTTAATCCCTCAACCCTTAAACCCCTAATCCCTCAGCCCTATGCCTCTTAATCCCTGTGACCGCCAAACCCTAATCCTCAGCCTATACCCTCTTAATCACGTCAGCCCTCAACCCTCAGCCCTCAGCCTTGTGCCTAATCCCTCAGCATACCTCTTAATCCCTCAACTCTCAAACCCTAATCCCTCGACCCCTCAACCCTCAACCCTATACCTTCTAGCCAATCCCTCAGCCCTCAACCCTCAACCTTAAATTGTCCCTCAACCCTATACCCTCTTAATCCCTCAACCCCTCAGCCCTTAAACCCTATACCTTCTTAATCCATCAACCCTCAACCCTCATTGCCAAACCCTAACCCTCAATCTATGCCCTCTTAATCCTCAGCTTCTCTTAGCCCTCAACCCTCAACATCGCGCTAATCCCTCAACCCTTATACCCTCTCCTTAATCAAATCAGCCCTCAACCCTCAACCTCTCAACCAGCGAACCCTAATCCTCAACCCCTATACCCTCTTAATCCCTCAACCTCAGAGCCCTAATCCCTCAACCATCTGACTCTTAAACCCTAATCCCTCAATCCCTATACCCCTCATAATCCCTCAACCCTCAGACCTCAACCTTAAGCCTAAATCTCTCATCCTGCTTTCTTAATCCCTCAACCCTCAACCCTCAACCCTCAACCCTTAAACCCTAATCCCTCAACCCACATATTCTCTTAAT